>JAREIK010017443.1:0-128685 GCA_029783825.1 Sapria himalayana
TATAACCTATGAAAATCAGAAAAATTACAAATTTTTTTTTGTTATTTTATTGATTAAATAAAACCTATAAACCATAAATGTGAAAAAACCTAAATTACTAAACTCCTAAAAGATAAAACCTCTAAATACTTAAACCATTAAACTAGTATACATTAATAATAAATCATAAATATCTTTTTAATTTTTTATTCAGTATAATTTTAAATTGTTATTTTAATTATTTTCAGTTTATTTTTATAGAAATTTTAAATACAAAATAAATTATTAGTAAGACATATCTAAATAAAACTTAATATTGCAATTATCTAGCAATGTAATTATTTAATATTATAACCTTTATAATATCATTATTATAATATCTAGCAATGTAATTATTTATATTGAATTTTAATGACTTATAATTATTAAGATTATTATAACTTAATATTATATTTACATTTGAAAAAAATTTAAAAATTATTATATTTTCAAATGTTATAACCTTTGAAAATGTGAAAAAATATCAAAATAATTTTTTGTTATTTCATTGTTTAAATAAAACTTATAAACCAATAAATGCCTAAAAACGAAATCACTAAACTTCTAAACGAAAAAAACTCTAAATACTTAACCATTAAACTGGTATACATTAATAATAATTAATAAATCTCATTTTAATTTTTATTAAGTATAATTTTAAATTTTTTTTTTAATTATTTAACAGTTTATTTTCTTAGAAATATTAATTACAAAATAAATTATTAGTAAGACAGATATAATTTAAATTAAACCGGCAACCCTAAATAATAAAGAATAAATATCATTTTTTTTCATTATAATTTTAAATATTCATTTTAATATTTATTTGTTTATTTTTATATAAATATTAATTACAAAATAAATTATGAGTTAGACAAATATAATTTATATAAATTATTTTTAACAAAAAATATAGATAAACTTTTTAAAATAAAAAAATTCAAAACAAAAAATTATTATATTGTAATATATTTTGCTTTGCTTTTGAATTATTTTAGGTTTTGTAAATATATTTTAATTGATATCTATCTTATTAATAATATATTATTAAGTTATTTTTTGATCATTATTAGAATATCTATCAATAAAAATGTTTATATTGAATTTATATGATATATAAATATAATAATTATTATAACTAAATATTGTATTCACTTTTGAAAAAAAATTTTAAATTATTATATTTTCAAATGTTATAATCTTAAAAAATGAGGAATACAAAAATAAATTTTTTGTTATTTCTTTTTTAAATAAAACCTATAGACCACTAAATGCTTACTTAATTAAATCAATACCACATAAAACCCAAAACCCTTAAATACATAAATCTTATAACAGTTGTATACTACTTAATAAATTATAAATCTCATTTTTATTTCTATTTATTATTATTTTAAATATTCATTTTAATTATATATATTTTAATTTTTTAGAAAAATTAATTACAAAATAAATTTTGATTGAGATAGATATTATTTATATAATTTATTTTTGATATAAAAAAATATAAGCTTATAAAAAGATGGAAAATTTTAAAAATTAAATATTATTATTTAGTAATATATTTTTATTTGATTTTGAATCATTTTGTGTTATGTAAATATATTTTAATTAATATTTATATTATTAATAATAGTTTATTAATTTAATTTTTGATCATTATTATAATATCTATCATTAAGATTATTTATATTGGATTAATATGATATATAATTAGTAAAATTAAATTAATTATACATGGTATTCACATTTCAAAAGATTTTAAAAATTATTTTATTTTTAAAGGTTATAACCTTTGAAAATATAAAAAAAATAAAAAAAAAATTTATTTTTATTATATAAATAAACCCTATCTACCACTAAATGCCGAAAAACATAAATTGCTAAACTACTAAACGAAAAAATTTTTAAATAATCGATCCATTAAACCGGTATACCATATATAATTGTTGGGCAACTGTGCTTTCATGGTAGTGAGATTGAGATATAGAAACACAGAAACAACAGAAAACAAGTAAAATATACATCCCTATTCAGCAACCATTCATGATAGAATCAAAAAATGAGAAATAAACACCCAAAATAACGTGGTTCGCTAGTCGCTCAATACGACTAGCTAAATCCACTAGAAAATGCTCTTGCATTACATATTAAAGCAACCGAAATGTCTTACAGTATGCAGCACACATAATAGTTGCGATAAATCGCATAGAGAGAAGAGAGTGAGATGATGAACAGTTCCACGAGTCCAAAAATAGCCACCTGAAAATAAAATTACAAAACAATTTATATTAAAATTTCTCACGGTTCATTTAACCGGAGCGGGTCGGATCATGAGATAGGTCAGGCTCTTCTCCAATTTCCACCTACTGTCCGGTAAGCGAGACCTCCGTTATTGTGCTACTGCTGCATCCCTGGCCTCTTAATATTTCCTTTCCTGCACTCACATGAAAATATTAAAAAAGAAAAAATATTTGTTTTTACAAATAGATTATTAAAAAATAAATTACATATTAAGCAATCATAATTCTTAAATCTCATTTTAATTTGTATTCATTATAATTTTAAATATTTATTAGTTTTTTTTATATAAGTATTAATTACAAAATAAATAATTAGTCTGACAAATATAATATTAATAATTTACTTTTAATAAAAAAAATATAATATTATAAAAAGAAGTAAAAATTTAAAAACAAAAAATTATTATTTAGTAATAAATTTTACATTGATTTTGAATCATTTTAAGTTTTGTAATTATATTTTAATTTATATCTATTATATTAATAATAGTTTATTAATTTATTTTTTGATAATTGATATCATATCTATCAATAAAATTAATTATAATTAGTTTAAATTATATATAATTATAATGATTATTATTACTAATATTTTATTCACATTTTAAAAAAATTTTAAAATTATTATATTTTCCAATGTTATAAACTTTGAAAATTTGAAAAAATAACAAAAATAATTTTTTTGTTATTTCATTGTTTAAATAACTCCTAAATCACGAAAACCCTAAATTGATAATCATTTTAAACCGGTATACCCTAAATAATAAATAATAAAACTCATTTTTTTCATTTTAATTTTAAATATTCATTTTAATTATTTATTTGTTTATTTATATATAAATATTAATTACAAAATAAATTGAGTTAAACATATATATAATTTATATTAATTATTTTTCATCAAAAAATTATAGATAAACTTTTTAAATGAAAAAAAAATTTCAAAACAAAAAATTATTATATCATAAAATATTTTGCTTTCCTTCTGAATCATTTTAGGTTTTGTAATTATATTTTAATTGATATCTATCTTATTAATAATAGATTATTACTTTATTTTTTGATCATTATTAGAATATTTATCAATAAAATAATTTATATTGAATTTATATGATATATAAATATAATGATTATTATAATTAAATATTGTATTCACTTTTAAAAAAATTAAAAAATTATTATATTTTCAAAGGTTATAACCGTTGAAAATGTGAAAAAATAAAAAATATATATTTTTTTGATATTTCATTGTTTAAATAAAACCTATACACCACTAAATGCATGCACAGTTAAATTAGTCAACTCCTAAACCCCGTAATGCCAAAATACATAAACCACTAAACTGCTATATACTACTTAATAATTAATAAATCTAATTTTTAATTCTATTTATTATAATTTTAAATATTAATTTCAATTATTTATTAGTTTATTTTTATAGAAATATTTATTACAAAATAAATTATCAGTGTGACAAATATAATTTAAAAAATATATATGCTTATAAAAGAAGTAAAAATTTAAAAATTAAAAATTGTTAATTAGAAATATATTTTACTATAATTTTGAATCAATTTGGGTTTTGTAATTATTTTTTAATTAATATCTAACTTAATATCAATAATTTAATAATTTTTTTTGATCATTATTATAATATATATCAAAAAAAATGTTTATATTGAATTTATATGATATATAATTATTAATATTATTATAACAAAGTATTGTATTCACATTTAAAAATAATTTAATTATTATTATATTTTCAATGGTTATAACCTATGAAAATGAGAAAAAATTATAGAAATTTTTTTTGATATTTTATTTTTTTTAATAAAATGTATAAGTCACTAAAAGCCTAAAAACATAAATTGCTAAAATCCTAAATGAAAAAACCTATAAATACTTAATCTATTAAACTGGTATATAGTAATAATAAATCATAAATCTCATTTTAAATTTTATTCAGTATAATTTTAAATTGTTATTTTAAATATTTATCAGTTTATTTTTATAGAAATAATAATTACAAAATAAATTATTAGTCAGAAATATCTAATTTAAATTAAACTGGTATCCCTAAATAATAAATTATAAATCTAATTTTTTTCATTATAATTCTAAATATTCATTTTAATTATTTATTTGTTTATTTTTATAAATATATTAATTACAGAATAAATTATAAGTTAGACAAATATAATTTATATAAATTAATTTTCATCAAAAAAATATACATAAACTTTTTAAAAGAAAAAAAGATTCAAAACAAAAAATTATTATATAGTAATATATTTTGCTTTGCTTCTGAATCATTTTGGGTTTTGCAATTATATTTTAATTGATATATATCTTATTAAAAATAGATTATTAATTTATTTTTTGATCAAAATTAGAATATTTATCAATAAATTTATTTATATTGAATTTATATGATATATAATTATAATGATTCTTATAACTGAAGATTGTATTCACTTTAGAAAAAAATTTAAAATTTATTGTATTTTCAAAGGTTATAACCTTTGAAAATATCAAAAAATAACAAAAATAAATTTTTTGTTATTTTATTTTTTAAATAAAACATATAAACCAAAAAATGCATATATAGGTAAATCCGAAAAAACCTATATACATAAACCATTAAACTGCTATATACAATTTAATAATTAATAAATCTAATTTTTATTTTATTTATTATAATTTTAAATATTGATTTTAATTATTATTAGTTTATTTTTATAAAATATTTATTACAAAATAAATTATGAGGGTGACAAATATAATTTAAATAATTTATTTTTAATCAAAAAAGATATATACGCTTATAAAATAAGTAAAGATTTAAAAATTAAAAATTATTATCCAATAATTTTTTTTACTTTAATATTGAATCAACTTGGGTTTTGGAAAATATTTTTAATTAATATCTATCTTATTATTAATAATTTATTAATTTATTTTTTGATCATTATTATATTATCTATCAATAAAATTATTTATATTGAATTTATATGATATAAATTATTAATATTAAAATAACTAAATTTTGTATTCACATTTCAAAAAATTTTAAATATTAATATATTTTCAAATGTTATAACCTATAAAAATGAGAAAAAATTACAACTTTTTTTTGTTATTTTATTGTTTAAATAAAACCAATAAACCACTAAATGCCTAAAAACAATAATTGCTAAACTCCTAAACGAAAAAACCTTTAAATACTTAAACCATTAAATAGGTGTACATTAAAAAAAATCATAAATCTCAATTTAATTTTTATTAAGTATAATTTTAAATTTTTATTTTAATTATTTATCAGTTTTTTTATATAAATAGTAATTACAAAATAAATTCTTAGTGAGATAGATCTAATATAAATAATTTATTTTTCATCATAAAAAATATATATCATTATAAAAAGAGGCAAAATTTTAAAAACAAAAATTGATTATTTTGTAATATATTTTATTTTGATTTTGAATCATTTTAGATTTTGTAATTATATTTTAATTTATATCATTCTTATTAATAATAGTTTATTAATTTTTTATTGATCATTATTATAATATGTATTAATAAAATTATTTATATTGAGTTTACATTATATATAATTATTAAGATTATTATTACTAAATATTATATTCACATTTTAAAAAAATTAAAAATTATTATATTTTCAAAGGTTATAACTTTCAAAAATTAAAAAAAATTCAAAAAATTAAATTTTTTATTTTTTTCATTCTTTAAATAAAAACAATAAATCACTAAAGGCCTAAACACTTAAATAACTAAACCCCAAACCACCTAAATACTTAAACAATTAAACTTTTATATCCTAAATAATAAATAATAAATCTCTATTTTATTTGTCTTCATTATAGTTTTAAATATTCATTTTAATTATTTATTAGTTTATTTTTATAGAATTATAAATTAAAAATAAAATATGAGGAAGACAAATATAATATAAATAATTTACTTTTTTAAAAAAAATATAAATTTATAAAAAGAAGCAAAACATCAAATAAAATTATTATTTAGTAATATATTTTATTTTTATTTTGAATAAATTTACGCTTTGCACATATATTTTAAATAAATTCTTTCTTATTAATAATAGTTTATTAATTTATTTTTTGATCATTAATATAATATCTATCAATATAATTGTTTATATTTAATATACATGATATATAATTATTAAGATTATCATTACTAAATATAGTATTCACATATAAAAAAAATTTAAAAATTGTTATATTTTCAAAGGTTATAACCTTGAAAAATGATAAAAAATAACAAAAATAAATTTTTTGTTATATCATTGTTTAAATAAAACTTATAAACCATTAAATGCCTAAACACATAAATCTCTCAACTCCTAAACCTCGGAGCCCCAAAATACTTAAACCTTTAAACTCATAAACCTTAAATATAATTTAAATAATATAGTATAATATTAATTACAAAATAAATGATGAGTGATACAAATATAATTTAAATAATTTATTTTTCATCAAAAAAATATATAAGCTTATAAAAAGAAGCAAAAATTAAAATACAAAAATTATTATTTAGTAATAAATTTTACATTGTTTTTGAATCTTTTTAGGTTTATTAATCATATTTTAATTTATATCTATCATTTTAATAATAGCATATTAATTTATTTTTTGATAATTGATATCATAACTATAAATAAAATTGTTTATATTTAGTTTATATTATATATAATTATAATGATTATTATTACTAAATATTGTATTCACATTTTTAAAAAAATTTAAAATTATTATATTTTCAAAGGTTATAACCTATGAAAATGAGAAAAAAATTATTACAAATTTTTTTAACATTTTATTTTTTTAAATAAAAAGTATAAACCACTAAAAGCCTAAAAACATAAATCGCTAAAATCCTAAATGAAAAAACCTTTAAATACTTAAACCATTAAACTAGTATACAGTAATAATAAATCATAAATCTCATTTTAAATTTTATTCAATATAATATTAAATTTTAATTTTAATTATTTATCAGTTTATTTTTATAGAAATATTAATTATAAAATAAATTATTAGTGAAAAAAATCTAATTTAAATTAAAACAACATCCCTAAATAATAAATAACAAATATCATTTTTTTTCATTATAATTATAAATATTCATTTTAATTATTTATTTGTTTATTTATATATAAATATTAATAACAAAATAAATTGAGCCAGACAAAAATTATTTATATAAATTATTTTTCATCAAAAATTTATACATTGAATATACATGATATATAATTATAAAGATTATTATAACTAAATATTATATTTACATTCGAAAATAATATAAAAATTATTATATTTTTAAAGGTTATCATCTTAGAAAATGAGATAAAATCACAAAAATAATTTTTTTGTTATTTTATTATTTATATAAAACCTATAAACTACTAAATGCCTAAACGCTTAAATCATTAAACTTCTAAACTCCAAAACCCCAAACCCCTTAAATATTTAAACCTTTAAACCATCTTTAAAGGTTTAAGAATGTATAAATAATATATAAATATCTATCAATAAATACTAGTTTATTAATTTATTTTTTGATCATTGTTATATTTATATTTATATTTAGTTTATTAATATCTATCAATAAATTTGTTTATTTTTAATTTACATGATATATAATTTTTAAGTTTATTATAACTAAATATTGTATTCACATTTGAAAAAAATTTAAAAATTATTATATTTATAAAGGTTATAACCTTCAAAATTAATAAAAAATTTGAAAAATAAATTTTTTGTTATTTCATTATTTTAATATAACATATAAATTACTAAATGCCTAAACACTTAAATCACTAAACTCCAAAACTCCTAAATACTTAAACCATTAAACTAGTATACACTAAATAATTAATCATAAATCTAATTTTTATTTGTATTCATTATAATTTTAATATTAATTTTAATTATATATTAGTTTATATTATAGAAATATTAATTGCAAAATAAAATTATGAATGAGACAAATATAATTTAAATAATTTATCTTCATCAAAAAAATTAATAAGCTTATAAAAAGAATCAAAATTTAAAAATAAAAAATTATTATTTAGTAATATATTTTACTTTGATTTTGAATCATTTTAGGTTTTACAAATATATTTTAATTAATATCTATCTTATTAATAATAGTTTATTAATCTATTTTATGATCATTATTATAATATCGATCAATAAAATTATTTATATTGAAATTACATAATATTTAATTTTTATGATTATTATAATTAAATATTGTATTAACATTTAAAAAAAATTAAAAATTATAATATTTTCAATGGTTATAACCTTGAAAATGAGAAAAAATCATAAACATAATTTTTTTGTTATTTAATTATTTAAATAAAACCAATAAACCAAAAAATACCCAAATACTTAAATTACTAAACTACTAAACCCTGATACTACTCCACCACACACACATAGCGACAGACCACAGTACACACGTGCACATATTCTTGTCCATTTTGGTGTAGCATTTAGAGGGGCCAGCAAGTTCTGGAAGCAGTCAGAAGTTTGGGCCACCAACTTGTAGAGGGACCCACTAGCAAGCCGGGTTGATAACATTTAGACAAATGACGAGACCGAGCTAATATGTCGGGAGTAAACCCAGGAGTAGCTAGGAGTGGGTCCCACTAGCCCTATCAGGCATCATAGAGGGCCACCCAACCGTCGCCCAACAAGAGTAGCAAGTAATCCATGATTAATTGGAGAGCCGGAAAAATCCGAAGCATCACCAAGTAGGGCCAATAAGCAATGAAGTCTAGACCAACCACATGGGAGCGAAAGATTCAAACTTGTACTTTATGTTTGTAATCTTATTTGTATTTTGGACTTTGTATGCACCATGTACTTGTAGAGACGGATCATCACATACTCACACACATAATCTTGTCTGTTCTCTATGTAGCATGCAATGAGTGCAACTGGACCCATGAGTATCTCTTAGTGGGCCCACTAATACATTTTGTAAATACACATTAGGCGATGCTACACTCCCGGGAGCAGAAGACCAATCTTTATAGCTTTTGTAATTTTACTTGTATTCTAGCTTGGTTGTACGAATAGATAATTAGACTATGAGATGGATCTCATCACACATGCACACCGATGCATGCATATTTTTTGATATTTTTTCGGTGCACATACAACCACTTATTGGAGCTCGAGGAGGAAGCATTCTAACCCAAGAGATACTCTTTTGAGGATCATTGGAGCAAAAGAATGTTGAATTCAGATGTGAGAATGAATTGACAAAGTGCCGTAGATATGGACTTGTGGATTTATGGGTATTCACTTTTACATGTATTCCATTGCATGGCAATGACATAGGCAAATTCTTGATGCTACATGTTACACACATTTACAATCTTATATTTTCATAGTTTTAATATGGTGGTTCTTTCAGGTTCCTCCAAGAGGCTTGTAAAAATCCGAATGGAATGAATGCAACGCGCATAATGACTCAATGCCAACTCTGATGTCCCGGAATGCAGGTGATTTTAGTTGTATTCGTACGCTTGGTATTTTCCAAGCGTTGTGTGCCTAAATTATAAATAAAGTGGGTATTTTCCAAAAAAAAATAGTAAAGTTTAAATCCTAAACCTTAAACAATAAACTATAACCCTAATCCATAAACCCTAAATCCTAAATCTCATGTTTTGAACTTTTATAATCAAATGATAAGTGTTAAATTTAAATTGAAATTCACAACTTTTAGGAACGTCACAGATTTATATTTTTGTATATGTAACACAAAGTCATGATTCAAGGGGTGAGTTATGGATTCAGTCTCTTTCTTGCTTTAGATTATTGTACCATTAGCAATGGTCATGATTGTATATTGTTTCTAGAACACAAAATCGTATCGATGAGAATATGCCATAACTTGTGTCTCTCTATTGAAAATATTGTTATGACACTAAGAATGATCAGGAATACATATTTAATCACTATAATACTGGGTCTATTGGATATGACCATAGCTTGTGCATTTTATCTTTATATTGCAAAGTCTGCACTAGGAATAATTGTAACTTTGGACATTCTTCAAGAGCAAAAGTCATGACCCTAGAAATAGTTAAAGCTCGAGTACTATTCTTTATAACATTCTATAGCTAAAATTCTTGGGATTAGAAATATTACTTTCGCTTTTTCCTTTGATTTGTGACCTCAAGTATCAATATGCAAGACTAATATTTTGAGCAATGATTAAAACCTTTGATACATTTGAATATGATTCATTTACACCTTTTAGGTATTGTGAGCTAGTATACATAACTCATTTAATATAAAAAGATAGAAATGATACTTTTCATATCCACGAGGATATAAAAAAAGGCATAGAAATGCCAATAAAATAAATTTTTTGATTATTGATTGAAAGAGAGCCCATACTTCTTGCACTGCTCAAACCACCCTTGGGCTAGTTTGTTCTAATAGGCTACAAGGTGGTTATTTTTTTAGGGGTGAACTATGTTTTAAAAAAATTGCTTTGAGTGTGTGCATGAAAGATATTTTAGAAGAAATTACAATAATCAATATAAGTAGAATCCTCAACAACTAGCTATTTCAACACATAGGGGTACAACTTTGGTTTAGTCTGATAGCATACTTGTGTCGAATTACATTTGATAGCCTAGTGATTCAACATCAAATATGATGATTCATAATAGAGATAAAGTAAAAGCTTCTATTATTTTGGATAGAGCTTTAGCAATCATTCTAGAGTTGAGAGATGAACAAAATAAATTAATTTAATTATTCAATATAATTTTAATTTTTATTTTAATTATTTATCAGTTTATTTTTATATAAATATTAATTACAAAATAAATTATGAGTTACACAAATATAATTTATATAAATTATTTTTCATCAAAATAATAAAGATAACCTTTTAAATGAAAAAAAAAATTCAAAACAAAAAATTATTATATAGTAATATAATTTGCTTTGCTTCTGAATCATTTTAGATTTTGTAAATATATTTTAATTGATATCTATCTTATTAATAATAGATTATTAATTTATTTATTGATCATTATTAAAATATTTATCAATAAAATAGTTTATGTTGAATTTATATGATATATAAATATAATGATTATTATAACTAAATATTGAATTCACTTTTGAAAATAATTTAAAAATTTTTATATTTTTTAAGGTTATAACCTTAAAAGATGAGAAAAAATAATAAAAATAATTTTGTTGTTATTTCATATTTTAAATAAAACCTATAGATCATTAAATGCTTACTTATTTAAATCAGTAAGCTCATAAATCCCGAAACACCTAAATACATAAACATTTTAACAGCTATATACTACTTAATAAATAAAAAATCTCATTTTTATTTCTATTTATTATAATTTTAAATATTCATTTTAATTATTTATAGTTTAATTTTTTAGAAAAATTAATTACAAAATAAATTTCGAGTGAGACAAATATTATTTAAATAATTTATTTTAATAAAAAAAATATAAGCTTATAAAAAAATGAAAATTTTAAAAATTAAATATTATTATTTAGTAATATATTTTGATTTGATTTTGAATCATTTATGTTATAAAATATATTTTAATTAA
The DNA here is from genome assembly GCA_029783825.1 of Sapria himalayana. Lineage (NCBI taxonomy): Eukaryota > Viridiplantae > Streptophyta > Magnoliopsida > Malpighiales > Rafflesiaceae > Sapria > Sapria himalayana. The sequence continues at coordinate 11,986 of JAREIK010017443.1, forward strand.
TATTTATATTATTAATAATAGAATATTAATTTAATTTTTGATCATTATTATAATATCTATCATTACAATTATTTATATTGAATTTATACGATATATAATTAGTAAATTAATATAATTATACATGGTATTCACATTTCAAAAAATTTTAAAAATTAATTTATTTTCAATGAGTATAACCTTTGAATATCAGAACAAATCAAAAATAGAATTTTAAATTTTTATTATATCAATAAAACCTATAAACCACTAAATGCCTTTATACATAAATTGCTAAACTCCTAAACGACAAAACTCCTAAATAATCAAACCATTAAAGCGATATACCATATATAATAAATCATAAATCTTATTTTAATTTGTATTCATTATAATTTTAAATATTCATTTTAATTATTTATTATTTTAATTTTATAGAAATATAAATTAAAAAATAAATTATTAGTGATACAAATATAATTTAAATAATTTTTTTTTCATCAAAATATATATAAGCTTATAAATGGATACAAAAATTTAAAAATTTAAAATTAATATTTAGTAATATATTTCACTTTGATTTTGAATCATTTTAGGTTTTGCAAATATATTTTAAACAATATTTATCTTATTAATATTAGGTTATTACTTTTTTATGATCATTATTATAATAAATATCAATAAAATAGTTTATATTGATTTTATATGATATATAATTATTATGATTATTTTAACTTCATATTGTATTCACTTTTCAAAAAAAAATTTAAAAATTATTATATTTTCAAAGGTTATAAGATTCAAAAATGAGAAAAAATAACAAAAATAAATTTTTTGTTATTTTAATTTTTATATAAAACCTATAAACCACTAAATGACTAAATACTAAAATGACTAAACTCCTAAACCACGAAATCCATAAATAATTAAAACATTAAATTAGTATAGTATAAATAATAAATCATAAATCTTAGGTTTATTAGTATTCATTATAATTTAAAATATTATTTTTAATTATTTATCAGTTTATTTTTATAGAAATATTAATTATAAAATAAATTATTAGTGGGACATATATAATTTAAATAATTTATTTTCATTAAAAAAAATGCTTATAAAAAGAGGAAAAATTTTAAAAATAAAAATTTTTTAATTAATAATATATCTTATTTTGATTTTGAATCATTTTAGAATTTATAATTATATTTTAATTTAATTCATTCTTATAAATACAAGTTTATTAATTTATTTATTGAACATCATTATAAAATCTATCAATAAAATTATTTATATTGAGTTTACATTATACATAATTATTAAGATTATTATAACTAAATATTATATTCACATTTAAAAAAAATTAAAAATTATTATATTTTCAAAGGTTACAACCTTCAAAAATTAAAAAAAATCAAAAATTAAATTTTTTGTTTTTTCAATATTAAAAAAAACTATAAATCACTAAAGGTATAAACAATTAAATCACTAAACTCCTAAACCACAAAACACCTAAATATTTAAACCATTAAACTGGTATATCCTGAATAATAAATAATAAATCTCACTTTTATTTGTATTCATTATAATTTTAAATATTCATTTTAATTATTTTTAGTTTATTTTTATATAATTATAAATTACAAAATATATTATGAGGAAGACAAATATAATTTAAATAATATACTTTTAAGAACAAAAAATATAACCTTATAAAAAGAAGTAAAACATCAAAAACATTATTATTTAGTAATTTATTTTACTTTAATTTTGAATAAATTTCAGTTTTGCAAATATATTTTAAATAATATCTATCATATTTATAATAGTTTATTAATTTTTTTTGATAATTAATATAATATCTATCAATATAATTGGTTATATTAAATTTATATGATATATAATTATTAATATTATCAAAACTAAATATAGTATTCACAATTAAAAAAATTTAAAAATTGTTATATTTTCAAAGGTTATAACCTTAAACAATGAGAAAAAATAACAAAAAATAATTTTTTTGTTATATCATTGTTTAAATAAAAATTATAAACCATTAAATGCCTCATCAAATAAATCTCTAAACTCGTAAACCCCGAAGCTCCTAAATACTTAAAACTTTAAACTCGTAAACCTTGAATATAATTTTAATAATTTATTGAAATATTAATTACAAAATAAATTATGAGTGATACAAATATAATATAAATAATTTAATTTTTATCAAAAAAATATCTAATCTCATAAAATGAGGCAAAAACTAAAAAACAAAAATTATTATTTAGTAATAAATTTACTTTGATTTTTAATCATTTTAGTTTTTGTAATTAAATGTTAATTTATATCTATCATATTAATAATAGTTTATTAATTTATTTTTTGATAATTGATATAATATCTATCAATAAAATTGTTTATATTTAGTTTATATTATATATTGTTATAATAATTATTATTACTAAATATTGTATTCACATTTTTAAAAAATTTTAAAATTATTATATTTTCAAAGGTTATAATCTTTCAAAATTTTTAAAAATATCAAAAATGATTTATTTGTTATTTCATTGTTTAAATAAAACCAATAAACTACTAAATGCCTAAATACTTTAATGAATATCTTCTAAATCTCGAAAACCCTAAATACATAATTTTTTTAATCAGATATATCTTAAATAATAAACAATAAATCTCATATTTAATTTTTTCATTTTAATTTTAAATATTCATTTTAATTATTTATTTGTTTATTTTTATATAAATATTAATTATAAAATAAATTATGAGTTAGACAATTATAATTTATATAAATTTTTTTTCATCAAATAAAATATAGATAAACTTATTAAAAGAAAAAAAAATTTAAAACAAAAAATTATTATATAAATATATAATTTGCTTTGCTTTTGAATCATTATTGGTTTTGTAATTATATTTTATTTGATCTCTATCTTATTAATAATAGATTATTAATTTATTTTTTGATCATTATTAGAATATTTATCAATAAAATTGTTTATATTGAATTTATATGATATTTATATATAATGATTATTATAACTAAATATTGAATTCACTTTTGAAAAAAATTTTAAAATTATCATATTTTCAAAGATTATAAACTTTGAAAATTAGAATAATTAAAAAAATATATTTTTTTAAAATATCATTTTTTAAATAAAACCTATAAACCATATAATGCCTAAACATTTTATTCAATAAATCCTAAATCTCTAAAACCCTAAATAATAAATAATAATCCTTTTAAACCGGTAAACCTAAATAATAAATAATAAATCTCAATATTATTTTTTTCATTATAATTTTAAATATTAATTTTAATTATTTATTCGTTTATTTTTATATAAATATTAATTACAAAATAAATTATGAGTTAGACAAATATAATTTATATAAATTATTTTTCATCGAAAAATATAGATGAACTTATAAAAAGAATAAAAAGTTTAAAAACTAAAATTTATTATATATTAATATATTTTGCTCTCCTTTTGAATTATTTTTGGTTTTGTAATTATATTTTAATTGATATCTATCTTATTAATAATTATTTTTAATTTATTTTTTGATCATTTTTAGAATATTTATCAAAAAAATTGTTTATTTGAATTTATATGAGATATAAATATAATGATTATTATAACTAAATATTGAATTAACTTTTGAAAAAATTTAAAAATTATTATATTTTCAAAGGTTATAACCTTTCGAAATATGAAAAAATAATAAAAATAAATTTTATGTTATTTTATTTTTTAAATAAAACCTATAAACCACTAAATGCATACACAGTTATATCAGTAAACTCCTAAACCCCGTAATGCCTAAATACATAAACCATTAAACCACTATATATAACTTAATAATTTATAAATTGAATTTTTATTTCAATTTATTATTATTTTAAATATTCATTTTAATTATTTATTAGTTTATTTTTATAGAAATTTTTATTACAAAATAAATTATGAGTGCGAAACATATAATTTAAATAATTTATTTTTAATTATAAAATATATATACGCTTTTAAAAGAAGTATAAAAGAAGTATTATTAAAAATTAAAAATTATTATCAATTAATATATTTTACTTTAATTTTGAATCAATTTAGGTTATGTAAATATTTTTTAATTAATATCTATCTTATTATAAATAGTTTATTAATTTAATTTTTGATAATTATTATAATATCTATCAATAAAATTGTTTATATTTATTTTATATGATATATTATTATTAAAAATCATTATAACTAAATATTGTTTTAAAATTTCTAAAAATTTTAAATATTATTAAAATTTTAAAGGATATAACATTTGAAAATGACAAAAAATTACAATTTATTTTGTTATTTTATTGTTTAAATAAAACCTATAAATAACAAAATGCCTAAAAACATAAATCGCTAAACTCGTAAATATAAAACCTAAAAATACTTAAACCATTAAACTGGTATACATTAATAATAAATCATAATCTCAAATTAATTTTTATTCATTATAATTTTAAATTTTTATTTTAATTATTTATCAGTTTATTTTTATAGATTTATTAATTACAAAATAAATTATTAGTGAGACAGATATAACTTAAATTAAAACCGGTATACCCTAAATAATAAATAATAAATCTCATTTTTTTTCATTATAATTTTTAAAATTCATTTTAATCATTATTTTTTTATTTTTATATAATTATTAATACTAAAAATAAATTATGAGTTAGACAAATATAATTAATATAAATTATTTTTAATCTAAAAAATATAGATAAACTTTTTAATATAAAAAAAATTTCAAAACAAAAAATTATTATATATTAATATATTTTGCTTTGCTTATGGATCATTTTATGTTGTGTAATTATATTTTAATTGATATCTATCTTATTAATAATAGATTATTAATTTATTTTTTGATTATTATTAGAATATTTATCACTAAAATTGTTTATGTTGAAATATGATATATAAATATATTGATTATTATTACTAAATATTAAATTCACTTTTGAAAAAATTTTAAAAATTATCATATTTCCAAAGGTTATAACCTTTGGAAATAAGAAAAAATAATAAAAATAAATTTTATGTTATTTTATTTTTTAAATAAAACCTATAAAACACTAAATGCATACACAGTTATATCAGTAAACTCCTAAACCCCGTAATGCCTAAATACATAAACCATTAAACCGCTATATACGACTTAATAATTAATAAATTGAATTTTTATTTTAATTTATTATTATTGTAAATATTCATTTTAATTATTTATTAGTTAATTTTTATAGAAATTTTTATTTCAAAATAAATTATGAGTGCAACACATATAATTTAAATAATTTATTTTTAATCAAAAAATATGTATACACTTTTAAAAGAAGTATAAATGAAGTAGTATTAAGAATTAAAAATTATTATCAACTAATATATTTTACTTAAATTTTGAATCAATTTGAGGTTTGTAAATATTTTTTAATTAAAATCAATCTTATTATAAATAGTTTATTAATTTAATTTTTGATCATTATTATAATATCTATCAATAAAATTGTTTATGTTTATTTTATATGATATAGAATTATTAAAATTATTATAACTAAATATTGTATTCAAATTTCAAAAAATTTTAAATATTATTAAATTTTCAAAGGTTATAACATTTGAAAATGACAAAAAATTACAATTTTTTTTGTTATTTAATTGTTTAAATAAAACATATAAATCATTAAATGCCTAAAAACATAAATCACTAAACTTCTAAACGACACAACCTCAAAATTCTTTTAACCATTGAACTGGAATACATTAATAATAAATCATAAATCTCATTTTAATTTTTATTCAGTATCATTTTAAATTATTATTCTAATTATTTATTAGATTATTTTTATAGAAATATTAATTACAAAATAAATAATTAGTGAGACATATATAACTTAAATTAAACAGGTATACCCTAAATAATAAATAATAAATCTCATTTTTTTTATTATAATTTTTAATATTCATTTTAATTATTAATTTAATATTTTTATGTAAATATTAATTAACAAATAAATTATGAGTTAGACAAATATAATTTATGTATATTAATTTTAATCAAAAAAATATAGATAAACATTTAAAGAAAAATTTCAAAACAAAAAATTATTATATAAAAATATATTTTGCTTTGCTTATGAATCCTTTTATGTTTTGTAATTATATTTTAATTCATATCTATCTTATTAATAATAGATTATTAATTTATTTTTTGATCATTATTAGAATATTTATCACAAAAATTGTTTATGTTAAAATATGATATATAAATATATTGATTATTATAACAAAATATTGAATTCACTTTTGATAAAAATTTAAAAATCAATATATTTTCAAAGGTTATAACCTTTGAAAATATCAAAAAATAATAAAAATAAATGTTTTGTTATTTTATTTTTTAAATAAAACCTATAAACCACTAAATGCATAAACAATTAAATCAGTAAACACCTAAATCCCGAATACCTAATTACATAAACCATTAAACTGCTATATAATACATAATAATTAATAAATATAATTTTAATTTCTATTTATTATAGTTTATATATCCATTTTAATTATTTGTTAGTTTATTTTTATAGAAATATTTATTATAAAATAATTTATGAGTGCGACAAATATAATTAAAATAATTTATTGTTAATCAAAAAAATATATATACTCTTAAAAAAGAAGTAAAAATTTTAAAATTAAAAATTATTATCTAGTAATATACTTTACTTTAATTTTGAATCAATTTGGGTTATGTAAATATTTTTTAATTAATATCTATCTAATTATTAATAGTTTATTAATTTAATTTTTGATCATTATTATAATATATATCAATAAAATTATTTATATTGAATTTATATCATATATAATTATAAATATTATTATAACTAAATATTATATTCACATTTCAAAAAATTTTAAATATTATTATATTATTATAACCTATGAAAATGAGAAAAAATTACAATTTTTTTTGTTATTTTATTGATTAAATAAAACAAATAACAAAAGATTTATTTTTATTGTATTTTGATATTTTCAAAGGTTATAACCTTTGAAAATATAATATTTTTTAAATTTTTTTCAAAAGCGAATTCAATATTTAGTTATAATCATCATTATATTTATATATCATATAAATTCAATATAAACATTTTTAGTGATTAATATTCTAATAATGATTAAAAAATAAATAAATAATCTATTATTATTAAGATAGATATCAATTAAAATATAATTATAAAACATAAAATGATTCATAAGCAAACCAAAATATATTACTATATAATAATTTTTTGTTTTGAATTTTTTTTTATTTTAAAAAGTTTATATATATTTTTTTGATCAAAAATAATTTACATAAATTATATTTGTCTAACTCATAATTTATTTTTTAATTAATATTTATATAAAAATAAAAAATTAATAATTAAAATGAATATTAAAAATTATAATGAAAAAAAATGAGAATTATTATTTATTATTTAGGGTATACCGGTTTAATTTAAGTTATATATGTCTCACTAATAATTTATTTTATAATTAATATTTCTATAAAAATAAACTGATAAATAATTAAAATAAAATTTAAAATTATACTGAATAAAAATTAAAATGAGATTTATAATTTATTATTAATGTATACCAATTTAATAGTTTAAGTATTTAGAGGTTTTGTCATATAGGTCTTTAGCGATTCATGTTTTTAGTCATTTACTGGTTTATAGGTTTTATTTAAACAATAAAATAAGAAAAAAAATTTGTAATTTTTTTTCATTTTAATAGGTTATAACCTTTGAAAATATAATAATATTTAAAATTTTTTTAAATGGGAATACAATATTTAGTTATAATAATTTCAATAATTATATATCGTATATATTCAATATAAACAATTTTATTAATAGATATTATAATAATGATCAAAAATTAAATTAATAAATTATTAATAAAAAGATAGAAATTAATTAAAAAATATTTACAAAACCCCAATTGATTCAAAATTAAAGTAAAATATAATACTGGATAATAATTTTAAATTTTTAAATTTTTACTTCTTTTATATGCGCATATATATTTTTTAATTAAAAATAAATTATTTAAATTATATTGTTGCACTCTTAATTTTTTTTGTAATAAATATTTCTATAAAAATAAACTAATAAACAATTAAAATGAATATTTACAATTATAATAAATAGAAATAAAAATTAGATTTATTATTTATTATTTATTATGTATTATATATCAGTTTAATGGTTACTGTATTTAGGCATTACGGGGTTTAGAAGTTTACTTATTTAACTATGTTTGGATTTTGTAGTTTATAGGTCTTATTTTAAAAATAAAAAAATAAAAAATTTATTTTTATTATTTTTTGATGTTTTCAATGGTTATAACCTTTGAAAATATAATAATTTTTTTAAATTTTTTTCAAAAGTGAATTCAATATTTAGTTATAATAATCATTAAATTTATATATCATATAAATTCAATATAAACTATTTTATTGATAAATATTCTAATAATGATCAAATAATAAATTAATAATCTATTATTAATAAGATAGATATCAATTATAATATAATTACAAAACCTAAAATGATTCAGAAGCAAAGCAAAATATATTACTATATAAAAATTTTTTGTTATGAAATTTTTTTTTATTTTAAAAAGTTTATCTATATTATTTTGATGAACAATAATTTATATAAATTATATTTATGTAACCCATAATTTATTTTGTAATTAATATTTATATAAATTATTAAAAGTAAATTTTTACTTTGTCTGACTTATTTGTCTGAATTATTAAAAGTAAATTTTATGTAACCCATAATTTTTTGTTTTTAAATTTTTACTTCTTTTTATAAGATTATATTTTTTTATATTAAAAGTAAATTATTAATATTATATTTGTCTGACTTATTATTTATTTTGTAATAAATATTTATATAAAAAATAAACTAATAAATATTTAAAATGAATATTTAAAATTATAATGAATACAAATTAAAAAGAGTTTTAAGATTTATTTTTGCTGTATATGTAATTTATTTTTTGATAATCTGTTTGTATGACCAAATATTTTTTATTTATTAATATTTTTATGTAAGTGCAGGAAAGGAAATATTAAGATGCCAGGGATGCAGCAGTAGCACAATAATGGAGGTCTCAATGATCGGACAGCGGGCCAAAATTGGAGTAGAGCCTGACCTGTCTCATGATCCGGCCCGCCCTAGTTAAATGAACCGAGAGAAATTTTAATATAAAATGTTTAGTAATTTATTTTCGAGTGGGTGTTTTTGGACCCGTGGAACTGTTCATCGTCTCTCTCTCTTCTCTTTATGTGATTTATCGCGACTATTCTGTGTGCTGCATACTGTATGACATTTATATTGCTTTAATCTGCAATGCAAAAGAATTTTCTGGTGGATTTAGCTAGTCATACTGAGCGACTAGCGAACCACGTTATTTTCGGTGTTTATTTCTGATTTTTTGATTCTATAATGGATGGTTGTTGAATTGGGATATATATATTGCTTGTTTTCTGTTGTTTTTGTGGTTCTGTATCTCAATCTCACTACCGTGAAAGCACAATTGCCCAACAATTATATATGGTATACCAGTTTAATGGATCGATTATTTAGGGGTTTTGTCATTTAGAAGTTTAGCAATTTATGTTTTTAGGCATTTAATGGTATATAGGTTTTATTTATATAATAAAAATATAATTTTTTTTGATTTTTTTTAGATTTTCAAAGGTTATAACCTTTGAAAATAAAATAATTTTAAAAATCTTTTGAAATGTGAATACCATGTATAATTATATTAATCTTATTAATTATATATCATATAAATTCAATATAAATAATTTTAATGATAGATATTATAATAATGATCAAAAGTTAAATTAATAAACTATTATTAATTATATAAATATTAATTAAAATATATTTACATAACACAAATTGATTCAAAATCAAATAAAAATATATTACAAAATAATAATATTTAATTTTTAAATTTTTTCATCTTTTTATAAGCTTCTATTCTTTTATGATTAAAAATAAATTATTTAAATAATATCTGTCTCACTCGAAATTTATTTTGTAATTAATTTTTCTAAAAATTAAAAAATAAATAATTAAAATGAATATTTAAAATTATAATAAATCCAAAAAAAATTGAGATTTATTATTTATTAAGTAGTATACAGCTGTTATAAGGTTTATATATTTAGGGGTTTTGGATTTTTTGAGCTACTCATTTAAATAAGTAAACATTTAGTGGTCTATAGGTTTTATTTAAAAAAGAAATTACAAAAAAATTATTTTTAGTATTCTTTCTCATTTTTTAAGATAAAAACATTTGAAAATATAATAATTTTTAAATTTTTTCAATAGTGAATACAATATTTATTTATAATAATCATAATAATTATATATCAAATAAATTCAATATAAATAATTTTATTCATAAATATTCTAATAATTTTCAAAAAATAAATTATAAATCTATTATGAATAAGATTGATATTACTTAAAATATAATATCAAAACCTAAAATGATTCGAAAGCAAATCAAAATATATTACTTAATAATAATTATTTGTTTTTAAATTTTTATTCTTTTTATAAGCTTATCTATTTTTTGATGAAAAAATAATTTTTATTAATTATATTTTTAACTTATAATATATTTTATAATTAATATATATATATAAATAAAAAACATAACAATCAAAATGAATTTTTAAAATTAAAGTAGATAAAAATGAGATTTAATAATAATTATTTAGGGTATACCAGTTTAAAGGATTATCTATATAGGGGTATCGGAATATTGTAGTTTAGTGATTTAAGTTATTAGGCATTTAGTGATTTATAGGTTTTATTTAAACAATGAAATAACATAAAAAAATATTTTTTTTTTATTTTTTCACATGTTCAAAGTTTACAATCTTTGAAAATATAAAAATTTTAAAACTTTTTTGAAAAGTGAATACAATATTTAGTTATAATAATTATTAAATTTATATATCATATAAATTCAATATAAACATTTTTATTGATAAATATTCGAATAATGATCAAAAAATAAATTAATAATCTATTATTAATAAGTTATATATCAATTAAAATATAATTACAAAACCTAAATGATTCAGAAACAAAGCAAATTATATTACTATATAATATTTTTTTGTTTTTAATTTTTTTCTACTTTTATAAAGTTTATCTATATTTTTTTGTTGAAAAATAATTTATATAAATTATATTTGTATAACTTATAATTTATTTTGTAATTAATATTTATATAAAATTAAACAAATAAATACTTAAAATGAATATTTAAAATTATAATGAAAAAAATAAAAATGAGATTTATTATTTTTTATTTAGGATATACATGTTTAAAATAATTATCTATTTAGGGTTTTCGAGATTTAGAAGTTATTGATTTAAGTATTTAGGCATTTAAAGGTTTATATGTTTTATTCAAATAATGAAATAACAAAAATTTAATTTTGATATTTTTTAAAATTTTCAAAGGTTGTAACATTTGAAAATATAATAATTTTAAAATTTTTTAAAAATGTGAATACAATATATAGTTATAATAAATATTATAACAATATATCATATAAACTAAATATAAACAATATTATTGATATATATTATATCAATTATCAAAGAATAAATTAATAAACTATTATTAATATCATAGATATAAATTAAAATATAATAAAAAAAACTAAAATGATTCAAAATAAAAGTAAAATTTATTACTAAATAATATTTTTTTTTAGTTTTTGCATCATTTTATAACCTTATAATATTTTTTGATGAAAAATATATTATTTGAAATATATTTGTATCACTCATAATTTATTTTGTAATTAATATTTCTATAAATAATTTAAATTATATTTAAGGTTTACGAGTTTAAATGTTTGAGTATTTAGGGGCTTCGGGGTTTAGGAGTATATATATTTATGTATTTAATCATTTATTGGTTTATATGTTGTATTTAAACAATGATATAACAAAAAATTTATTTTTGTTATTTTTTCTCATTTTTTAAGGTTTATTTGAAAATATAACAATTTTTAAATTTTTTTTATATGTGAATACTATATTTAGTTATGATTATCTTAATAATAGTAAATCATGTAAATTCAATATAAACACTTATATTGAAATATAATATATTAATGAACAAAAAATAAATTAATAAACTATTATTAATAAGATAGATATTATTTTAAATATATTTGCAAAATATAAATTTATCCAAAATCAAAGTAAAATATATTACAAAATAATACTTTCTTTGATGTTTTGCTTCTTTTTATAAGTTTATATTTTTTGTTATTAAAAGTAATTTATTTAAATTATATTTTTGTTCCTCATAATTAATTTTTAATTTATAATTCTATAAAAATAAACAAATAAATAATTAAAATGAATATTTAAAATTATAATGAATACAAATAAAATAGAGATTTATTATTAATTATTCAGGATATACTAGTTTAATGATTTAAGTATTTAGGTTTTTAGGGGTTTAGTTATTTAAGTGTTTAGGCCTTTAGTGATTTATAGTTTTAATTTAAAGAATGAAAAAATAAAAAATTTAATTTTTTGATTTCTTTTTAATTTTTGAAGGTTATAACCTTTGAAATTATAATAATTTTTAATTTTTTTTAAATGTGAATATAATATTCAGTAATAATAATCTTAATAGTTATATATAATGTAAACTAAATATAAATAATTTTTTAATAGATAGTATAATAATGATCAATAAAAAATTAATAAACTATTATTAATAAGAATGATATAAATTAAAATATAATTGCAAAATCTAAATTGATTCAAAATCTAAATAAAATATATTACTAAATAATAATTTTTTGTTTTTAAAATTTTGCCTCTTTTTATAAGGATATATATATTTTTTGATGAAAAATAAATTATTTAAATTAGATCTGTCCCACTAATAATTTTTTTTGTAATTAATATTTCTATAAAAATAAACTGATAAATAATTAAAATAAAAATTTAAAATTATACTTAATAAAAATTAAATTGAGATTTATGATTTTTTATTAATGTACACCTTTTTAATAGTTTAAGTATTTTAAGGTTTTTTCATTTAGGAGTTTAGCAATTTATGTTTTTAGGCATTTAATGGTTTATAGGTTTTATTTAAATAATAAAATAACAAAAAAAATTTGTAATTTTTTCTCATTTTCATAGGTTATAACCTTTGAAAATATTATAATATTTAAAATTTTTTGAAATGTGAATAGAATATTTAGTTATAATAATATTAATAATTATATATCATATAAATTCAATATAAACAATTTTATTGATAGATAATATAATAATGATCAAAATTTAAATTAATAAACTATTAATAAAAAGATTGATTTTAATTAAAAAATATTTACAAAACCCAAATTGATTAAAAATTAAAGTAAAATATATTACTGGAAAATAATTTTTAATTTTTAATTTTTAAATTTTTACTTCTTTTATAAGCATATATTTTTTCTGATTAAAAATAAATTAATTAAAATATATATGTCACTCTCATAATTTAATTTGTAATAAATATTTCTATAAAAATAAACAAATAAATAATTAAAATGAATATTTAAAATTATATAAATAGAAAAAAAAATTAGTTTTATTAATTATTAAGTAGTATATAGCGGTTTAATGGTTTATGTATTTAGGCATTATAAGGTTTAGGAGTTTACTGATTTAACTGTGTATGCATTTAGTGGTTTATAGGTTTTATTAAAAAAAATAAAATGATAAAAAATTTATTTTTATTATTTTTTGATATTTTCAAAGGTTATAACCTTTGAAAATATAATAAATTTTAAATAGTTTTCAAATGTGAATATAATATTTAGTTATAATAATTATTATATTTATATATCATATAAATTCAATATAAACAATTTTAAATATTCTAATAATGATCAAAAAAATAAATTAATGATCTATTATTAATAAGATAGATATCAATTAAAATAAAATTACAAAACCTAAAATGATTAAGAAGAAAAGCAAAATATATTTATATAAAATTTTTAGTTTTAAATTTTTTTTTCTTTTAAAAAGTTTATCTATAATTTTTTGATTAAAAATAATTTATATAAATTATTGTTGTCTAGCTCAGTTTATTCTGTAATTAAAATTTATATATAAATAAACAAATAAATAATTAAAATGACTATTTAAAATTATAATGAAAAAATGAGATTTATTATTTATTATTTAGATTTGTCTCACTAATAATTTATTTTGTTATTTAAATTTCTATAAAATAAATTGATAAATAATTAAAATAAAAATTTAAAATTATACTAAATAAAAATTAAAATGAGATATATGATTTATTATTAATTTATACCAGTTTAATGATTTAAGTATTAACAGGTTTTGTCGTTAGGAGTTTAGTGATTTATATTTTTAGGCTTTTAGTGGTTTATAGGTTTTATTTAAAAAAATAAAATAACAAAAAAATTTTCAATAATTTTTTATCATTTTCATTGGTTATAGCATTTGAAAATATAATAATATTTAAAATTTTTTGAAATTTTAATACAATACATTGTTATAATAATATTAATAATTATATATCATATAAATATAATATAGATAATTTTATTGATAGATATTATAATAATGATCAAAAATTAAATTAATAAATTATTAATATTAAGATAGATATTAATTAAAAAATATTTACAAAACCCAAATTGATTTAAAATTAAAGTAACTTATATTACTTGATAATAATTTTTAATTTTTAAATTTATACTTCTTTTATAAGCATATCTTTTTATTAGATAAATAAAATAATATTTTAATAATATTTGTCCCACTCATAATTTATTTTGTAATAAATATTTCTAAATAAATACACTAATAAATAATTAAAATGAATATTTAAAAATATAATAAATAGCAATAAATAATAGATTTATTAATTATTAAGTAGTATTTAGCGGTTTAATGCTTTATGTATTTAGGCATTACGGGGTTTATGAGTTTACTGATTTAACTTTATATGCTTTTTGTAGGGCTGCTCACGGGACTCAGAGATTCACGACTCGATCCGAAGTCTTGTCCCGAAAGAATCGGGACTGAGAAAAATCCATTGACTTTGACTTTTCTCGTTTAGTTCTGCACGTATTTTTTTTGGGACAGTTCCAGATCTTAAGCAATATCCATCCCGAGAACCATCCCGTCCTAAAAAACTGATACAAGAACCACAAATATATATATATATAACATGAAGATGCCACCAATTCCGTTGCTGCCCATCCAATTCTGACGCACCTTTTGCTGTTCCGACGAGTTCCAGGCCACCTAACGCCATTCTAGCCGTGTTCAAATTGGTCCAACCCTTGTCCGTCACACTTCTGGTTGCCTCCACCATGTCTCAGATGCCACCAGCCTTTTGGTTTGTTTTTATGATGAGAATTGAGTGATTAATTATTATTATTATTATTATTATTATTATGCATCTCAGTCCGTTTTGTTGAGTTTTGGTTGTGGTGTTGTGGTTGGCCTGAATGAGTGGGCTGAATGTGTTACAGTCAATTTTGTAGAGCTTGCTTGTTTGAAATATTTATATCTATTTATGCTAAACATATCATATTAATTAATCGCAATGTAGATGGCACAATCCAGCGGTAAACAAAAAATACAATAAATTGAAGATGATCACATCTCAAATGATCAAAGTACTGGTAAATCCAATCATCATCTTTTCACGAACCCTCGTATTGTTACGGTAGGTTCTTCAATTCCAATAGTAAAAGAAAATCAAGGTACATCTGAACCTCAAGCACATAAAAAGTATAAGTTTGCTATTTAGGAAACTTATGAGATATTAGTTGATTCAGAGGGAAATGAAACTGGTATGGCAGCTTGTATATGGTGTAAAAAAGAATATTTGGAAAAAAGTAATCAAGGTACTTCGGGTTAATGGAAATACTTGAGAGAGACTTGTAGAAAATTTCCACACAAAAAAGAATTAATAGAAGCTCACAAAGGTAAAGACAAGTCACAATCTTTGTTGAGTTTCACTAAAGGTACTAGTTCAGAGAAAAACAAATTAACTTGTTGGCAATTTGATCAACAACTAGTTAGGGAGGCTTTGGTGAAAATGATCATAAAAGATGAATTGCCTTTTTGTTTTGTTGTGAGGGATGAGTTTAAGGAGTTTTGTGAAGTTAGTGTGCCTCAATTTAAAATTCCATCTAGGCACTCTATACAGAGGGATTGTTTTTCTTTGTTTGTGATTGAAAAGAAGAAATTATTTGATATCAAATCATCTCATTGTTGTAGAGTTTCATTGACTACCGACACTTGGACTAGCATTCAAAATTTGTCTTATATATGTTTGACTGTTCATTTCATTGATTCTCAAAAAAATATGCATAAAAGACTTTTGAACTTTTGTGTAATTAAAAGTCATTCTGGAGTTAATATTAGAAATGCTATTGAGTTTTGCATGAGTGAATGGGGTTTGAGAAAATAGTAGAGATACTATGGTGTCTAAAATGGGTATGAAAATGAGGCATAAATTCAACAAATATTGGGGTTATCTTTAGTCAACAAATATTATGCTTTTTGTAGCAGTAGTGTTGGATCCTAGATATAAGCTCAAATATCTTAAAGTTAAGTACGCTTAACATTACGGAGAGAAATTGGCTAAAAATTTGGTGAAAAAGGTTATAAATGCTTTAAATGAGATGATGGATGATTATAAAGATTTAAATGAAAATGAATCAAAAGAAGATGATTTCTCTTCTACTGTGTTGAAAAAAATGATGATTTCTTTGATGGTAGTGATACTTATGTTGATGATCTTTTTTGTTGAATTGGAGAAAGAACAAGAAGTTGCAGCTTTGGAAGAGTTGGATAGGTACTTGGAGGACAAACTTGAAAAAAAATAGAATTGATTTTGATCTTCTAAACTGGTGGAAGGTAAATTAGGTTAGGTATCATTCTTTGGCAAATGTAGCAAGGGATGTATTTGCTATCCAAGCATCTACTATGGTCTACGAATCTACATTTAGCAATGGGGGGAGAAATTTAGATAAATTTAGTAGTTCTTTAACACCTATTACAACTGAAGTTCTCATATGTCTATAAGATTGGTTGAGAAGCTAAAACAAACCTATTGAAATTGAAGAATTAGTTCAAGACCTTGATGATAATGAATCCGGTTAGTATACATATCTTGTAAATTTTAATTTCACTTTTTCTTATTTTATTCATTCAATTTAATAAAAATATGATTCGATTACAATTTTCAGAGGGGTCACAAGATCCAAATATTTTTCCAACTATAGTTGGCCAACTATATTTGAATGGGTGTATTAAATTTTATAAGGTAATATTTTGTTTTTTTATTAGTCTTTCATCTTACAAAAATATCTCTACATGATTAACACGTTTTCATCTTTGGTTGTCCGTCTACAGTGGAGGAAGAAAAGGGAGGAGTTGTAATAGAGATAATTAATTGGGTTTGGATCTTCGTTGCTGTTGTGGGATGGACCTTTGAAATGATTATTATCATGGGTGTTATTAGTTGTATTTTTTTTATATTAAGCTGCCTAATTTTACCAATTACTTAAGTAGAAATTGCTGCTACCAATGTTTGTGGTCAACTTTAGCTATTCCTTAATATTTTAAGTAATTGTTTAAAAAATGTAGTATTGGTATTATGGTTAACTTTTACCCGGCTGAACAAAGCCACCTTGTGAAAAAACAAAGAACCAATTTAAGCACACAAATCGGTCATGTTCTATTTAACATTTCTATCCTTTTCTCCGCATCAAAGCTTTTGACAAGGTAATGGAACTCGTTTGTGGTATTCAGTCTATTTGACAAAACAAAATTGTCCCAATTTGAGTTTGAAAGATACATAACTAAGGAATAAAAAATGGTACTACAAAAGATTTTGACATGAACTAACTTGGCGGGTTTGAAGAAAATAAATTGAAAAAAAATGTCCGATCTCCGTTCCCTCCCGGAACCGTTTTAACCTACCCAAAATCCCCGATATCCGTCCCGTGCTGTCCTGATATTTTCAACCTATAGGATGGGTCTGAATCTTCAAAAAAAAATCTCCAAACTATGGGAAGGAACTGGAGATTTGTAATCTCCATCCCATCTCGTCCCATGAGCACCCCTAGCATTGAGTGGCTTATAGGTTTTATTTTAAAAATAAAATAAAAAAAATTATTTTTATTATTTTTTTATAATTACAAAGGTTATAACCTTTGAAAATATAATAATTTTCTAATTTTTTTCAAATGTGAATACAATATTTAGTTATACTAATTATTATATTTATATATTATATAAATTCAATATAAACAATTTTATTGATAAATATTCTAATAATTATAAAAAAATAAATTAATAATCCATTAATAATAAGAAAGATATTAATTAAAATATAATTACAAAACATAAAATGAGTCAGAAGCAAAGAAAAATATATTACTATATAATAATTTTTTGTTTTTGAATTTTTTCTTTTTTTAATAAGTTTATCTATATTTTTTTAATGAAAAATAATTTATATAAATTATATTTGTCTAACTCATAATTTATTTTGTAATTATTATTTATATATAAATAAACAAATAAAAAATTAAAATGAATATTTAAAATTATAATGAAAAAAAATGAGATTTATTATTTATTATTTATTATTTAGGAATACCAATGTAATTTAAATTACATCCGTCTCACTAATAATTAATTTTGTGATTAATATTTCTATAAAAATAAACTGATAAATAATTAAAATAAAAATTTAAAATTATACTGAATAAAAATTAAAATGAGATTTTAGATTTATTATTATTGTATATCAGTTTAATAGTTTAAGTATTTAGAGGTTTTGTCGTTAGGAGTTTAGTGATTTATGTTTTTAGGGTTTTAGTGGTTAATAGGTTTTTTATAAAAAAATAAAATAACAAATAAATTTTCTATAATTTGTTTTCATTTTCATAGGTTATAACCTTTGAAAATATAATAATATTTATAATTTTTTGAAATGTGAATATAATATTTAGTTTTAATATTATTAATAAATATACATTATATAAATTCAATATAAACAATTTTATTGATAGATAATATAATAATGATCAAAAATTAAATTAATAAACTATTAATAAAAAGATAGATATTAATTAAAAAATATTTACAAAACCCAAATTGATTCAAAATTAAAGTAAAATATATTACTGGATAATTATTTTTAATTTTTAAATTTTTACTTCTTTTAGAACCATATATTTTTTTTTATTAAAAATAAATAAATTAAATTATATTTGTCGCACTCATAATTTATTTTGTAATAAATATTTCAATAAAAATAAACAAATAAATAATTAAAATGAATATTTAAAATTACAATAAATAGAAATAAAAACTAGATTTATTAATTATTATGTAGTATATACAGTTTAATGGTTTATGTATTTAGGCATTATCGGGTTTAGAAGTTTACTGATTTAACTGTGTATGAATTTAGTGGTTTATAGGTTTTATTTAAGAAAAAAAATAACAAAATATTTATTTTTATTTTTTTTTTTGATATTTTCAAAGTCTATAACCTTGGAAAATATAATAATTTTTAAATTTTTTTCAAAAGTGAATGCAATATTTATTTATAATAATCATAATAATTATATATCATATAAATTCAATATAAACAATTTTATTGATAGTTATTTTAATAATTATCAAAAAATTAATTAAAAATATATTATGAATAAGATTAATATTACTTAAAATATAATATCAAAACCTAAAATGATTCAAAAGCAAAGCAAAATATATTACTTAATAATAATTATATGTTTTTAAATTTTTATTCTTTTTATAAGCTTATCTTTTTTTTGATGAAAAATAATTGTTATAAATTATTTTTTTAACTCATAATTTATTTTATAATTAATATATATATATAAATAAAAAACTAAACAATCAAAATGAATTTTTTAAATAAAAATGAAAACAAATAAAAATGAGATTTATTAAGTATTTTTTAGGGGATACCTTTTTAAACGATTATCTATATAGGGGTATCGGGATTTTGTAGTTTAGTGATTTAAGTGTTTAGTTATTTAGTGATTTATATGTTTTATTTAAACAATGAAATAATAATAATAAAATATTTTTTTTTGTTTTTTCACATGTTCAAAGGTTATACTAATAGATAATCGTTTAAATAATAACAAAAAATATTTATTTTTTGTTTTTTCACATCTTTGAAAATATAATAATTTTAAAATTTATTTAAAAAGTGAATACAATATTTAGTTATAATAATTATTAAATTTATATATCATATAAATTAAATATAAATATTTTTATTGATAAATATTATACTAATGATCAAAAAAAAATAAATAATCAATTATTAATATAGATATCAATTAATATATAATTACAAATCCTAAAATAATTCAGAAACAACGTAAAATATATTACTATATAATAATTTATTGTTTTTAATTTTTTTTATAAGTTTATATATATTTTTTTGTTGAAAAATAATTTATATAAATTATATTTTTCTAACTTATAATTTATTTTGTATTTAATAATTATAAAAAATTAAACATATAAATAATTAAAATGAATATTTAAAATTATAATGAAAAAAATAAAAATGAGATTTATTATTTATTATTTAGGTTATACGTGTTTAAAAAAATTATCTATTTAGGGTTTTCTAGATTTAAAAGTTATTGATTTAAGTATCTAGGCATTTAATGGTTTATAGCTTTTATCTAAACAATTAAAGAACAAAAAATTTATTTTTGATATTTTTTCATACTTAAAAATATCATAACATTTGAAAATATAATAATTTTAAAATTTTTTAAAAATGTGAATATAATATTTAGTAATAATAATTATTATAACTATATATAATATAAAATAAATATAAACAATTTTATTTATAAATATTATATCAATTATCAAAAAATAAATTAATAAACTATTATTAATATGATAGATATAAATTAAAATATAATTAAATAACCTGAAATGATTGAAAATTAAAGTAAAATTTATTACTAAATAATAATTTTTTTACTATTTGCATCATTTTATATGCTTATATATTTTTTTGATGAAAAATATATTATTTAAATTGTATTTGTATCACTCATAATTTATTTTGTAATTAATATTTCTATAAATTATTTAAATTATATTTAAGGTTTTCGAGTTTAAAGGTTTAGGTATTTAGGGGTTTCGGTGTTTAGGAGTTTAGAGATTTATGTATTTAGGCATTTAATGGTTTATAAGTTTTATTTAAATAATGATATAATACAAAATTTATTTTTGTTATTTTTTCTTATTTTTGAAGTTTATAACCATTGAAAATATAATAATTTTTAAATTTTTTTTATATGTGAAGACAATATTTAGTTATGATAATCTTAATAATTATATATCATGTTAATTCAATATAAACAATTATATTTATAGATATTAAATTAATGATCAAAAAATAAATTAATAAACTATTATTAATAAGATAGATATTTTTTAAAAAATATTTGCAAAACATAAATTTATTCAAAATCAAAATAAATTATAATATTAATAAATAACTTTTTTGATGTTTTACTTCTTTTTATAAGTTTATATTCTTTGTTATTAATATTAAATTATTTAAATTATATTTGTCTTTTACCAAATTTATTTTTAATTTATAATTCTATAAAAATAACTAATAAATAATTAAAATAAATATTTAAAATTATAATGAATACAAATAAAATTGAGATTTAATATTTATTATTCGACATATACTAGTTTAATGGTTTAAGTATTTAGTTGTTTTGGGTTAAGTGATTTAAGTGTTTAGCACTATAGTGATTTATAGTTTTTATTTAAAGAATGAAAAAATAAAAAATTAAATTTTTTTATTTTTTTTAATTTTTGAAGGTTATAACCTTTGAAAATATAATAATTTTTAATTTTATTTAAATGTTAATATAATATGTAGTTATAATATTCTTAATAATTATATATAATGTAAGCTCAATATAAATAATTTTATTAATAGATATTATAATAATGATCAATAAAAAATTAATAAACTATTATTAATAAGTATGATATAAATTAAAATATAATTGCAAAAACTAAAATGATTCAAAATCAAAATAGAATATATTACAAAAAAATAAATTTTTGTTTTAAAATATTGTCTCTTTTTATAAGCATATATTTTTTTTTGATAAAAAATAAATTATTTAAAATAAATCTGTCTCACAAATAATTTTTTTTGTAATTAATATTTCTATAAAAATAAACTGATAAATAATTAAAATAAAAATTTAAAATTTTACTCAATAAAAATTAAAATGAGATTTATGATTTATTATTAATGTATACCAATTTATTAGTTTAAGTATTTAGAAGTATTGTCGTTTAAAAGTTTAGAGATTTATGTTTTTAGGCATTTAGTGGTTTATAGGTTTTATTAAATCAATAAAATAACAAAAAAAATTTGTAATTTTTTCTCATTTTCATAGGTTATAACCTTTGAAAATATAATAATATTTAAAATTTTTTGAAATGTGAATACAATATTTAGTTATTATAATTTTAATAATTATATATCATATAAATTCAATATAAATATTTTATTGATAGATTTTATAATAATGATCAAAAATTAAATTAATAAACTATTAATAATAAAATGGATATTAATTAAAAAATATTTACAAAACACATTGATTCAAAATTAACCTAAAAAATAGCACTGGATAATAATTTTTAATTTTTAAATTTTTACGTCTTTTATAAGAATATGTATTTTTTTTTGATTAAAAATAAATAATTTAAATTATATTTTTCGCACTCATAATTTGTTTTGTAATAAATATTTCCATAAAAATAAACTAATAAATAATTAAAATGAATATTAAAAATAATAATAAATAGAAATAAAAATTAGATTTCTTAATTATTAAGTAGCATATAACGGTTTAATGGTTTATGTATTTAGGCATTACGGGCCTTAGGAGTTTACTGAATTTACTATGTATGCATTTAGTGGTTTATAAAATTTATTTAAAAATTAAAATAACAAAATATTAATTTTTATTATTATTTTGATATTTTCAAAGGTTATAACCTTTGAAAATATAATAATTTTTAAATTTTTTTCAAAAGTGAGTTCAATATTTAGTTATAATAATCATTATATTTATATATCATATAAATTCAATATAAAAAATTTTATTGATAAATATTCTAATAATGATCAAAAAATAAATTAATAATCTATTATTAATAAGATATATATCAATTAAAATATAATAAAAAAAACCTAAAATGATTCAAAAGAAATCAAAATATATTACTATATAATAATTTGTTGTTTTGAGATTTTTTTTTCTTTTAAAAAGTTTATTCATATTTTTTTGATGAAAGTTAATTTTTATAAATTATATTTTTCTAACTCATAATTTATTTTTTAATTTATATTTATATAAAAATAAACAAATAAATAATTAAAATGAATATTTACAATTATAATGAAAAAAAAATATTGATATTTAAACATTATTATTTGGGTATACCAGTTTAATTTAAATTTAATCCATCTCACTAATAATTTATTTTGTAATTAATATTTCTATAAAAATAAACTGATAAATAATTAAAATAAAAATTTAAAATTATAATGAATAAAAATTAAAATGAGATTTATAAATTATTATTAATGTATACCAGTTTAATATTTTAAGATTTAGAGGTTTTTTCATTTATGACTTTAGTGATTTATGTTTTTAGGCATTTAGTGGTTTATAGGTTTTATTTAAACAAAGAAATAACATAAAAATTATTTTTGATATTTTTTCACATATTCAAAGGTTATAACCATTGAAAATATAATAATTTTAAATTTTTTTTAAAATGTGAATACAATATTATGTAATAATAATCATTATAATTATATATATTATAAACTAAATATAAACAATGTTATTGATAGATATGATATCAATTATCAAAAAGTAAATGAATATGCTATTATTAATATGATAGATATAAATTAAAATATAATTTCAAAACCTAAAATTATTCAAAATCCAAGTAAAATTTATTACTAAATAAAAATTTTTTTTTAGTTTTTTCTTCTTTTTATATGCTTATATATTTTTTTTGATGAAAAATAAATTATTTAAATTATATTTGTATCACTCATAAATTATTTGCTAATTAATATTTTAATAAATTATTTAAATTATATTTAAGGTTTAAAAGTTTAAAGGTTTAAGTATTTAGGGGCTTTTGTGTTTAGGAGTTTAGAGGTTTAAGTGTTTAGGCATTTAGTCGTCTATAAGTTTTATTTAAACAATGATATACAAAAAATTTATTTTTATTTTTTTTTTGAAGGTTTTAACCTTAGAAAATATAATAATTTTTAAATTTTTGTTAAATGTAAATATAATATTTAGTTATAATTATCTTAATAATTATAAGTCAATTAAATTCAATATAAATAATTACATTGCTAGATATTATGATAATGATCAAAAAAAATTTAATAAACTATTATTAATAAGATAGATATTATTTAAAATATATTTGTTATATCTAAATTTATTCAAAATCAAAGTAAAATATATTACTTAATAATATTTTTTTTTGTTTTACTTTTTTTATAAGTTTATATTTTTGTTATTATAAATAAATTATTTAAATTAATTTGTCTTACTCATAATTTATTTTGTAATTTATAATTCTATAATAATAAACTAATAAATAATTAAAATAATTATTTTAAATTATAATGAATACAAATATAAATGAGATTTATTATTTATTATTCAGGATATACTGGTTTAATGGTTTAAGTATTTAGGTGTTTTTGGGTTTAGGTGTTCAGTGATTTAAGTGTTTAGACCTTTAGTGATTTATAGTTATTATCTAAAGAATAAAAAACAAAAAATTTAATTTTTTGAATTTTTTAAATTTTTGAAGGTTGTAACCTTTAAAAATATAATTATTTAGATTTTTTTAAATGTGAATATAATATTTAGTTATAATAATCTTAATAATTATATATAATGTAAACGAAATATAAATAATTTTATTAATAGATATTATAATAGTGATCAATAAATAAATTAATAAACTAGTATTAATAAGAAAGATATAAATTAAAATATAATTGTAAATCTAAAATGATTCAAAATCAAAATAAGATATATTACTAAATAATAATTTCTTATTTTAAAAATTTTGCCTCATTTATAAGCATATATATTTTTTTTGATGAAAAATAAATTATTTAAATTATATCTGTCTAACTAATAATTTATTTTCTAATTAATATTTCTATAAAAATAAATTGAAAAATAATTAAAATGAATATTTAGAATTATAATGAATACTAATAAAAAGAGATTTATTATTTATTATTTAGGGTATACCTATTTAATGGTTTAAGTTTTTTGTGGTTTTGGGGTTAAGGAGTTTATTGCTTTATATGTTTGGACATTTAGGTGTTTATACGTTTTATTTAATCAATGAAATAACAAAAAATTTATTTTTATGGATTTTCGTGATTTTCAAAGGTTATTACCTTTGAAAATATAATAATTATAAATTTTTCTAAAATATAAATGCAATACTTAGTTATAATTATCTTAATTATTATATTGGATGTAAATTTAATATAAAAAATTTTATTAATATATATTATTTTGATGATCAAAAAATAAATTAATAAACTATTATTAATAAGATAGATATTAATTAAAATATATTTGCAGAACCCAAAATAATTTAAAATCAAAGTAAATTATATTATTAAATAAAATTTTAAATTTTTGAAATATATTTTATTTTTATAAGCTTATATTTTTTTCATAAAAAATAATATATTTAAATTATATGTCTCACACATTATTTATTTTGTAATTAATATTTCTATAAAAATAAACTAAAAATTAATTAAAAAGAATATTTAGAATTATAATGAATACTAATAAAAATGAAATTTATTATTTATTATTTAGGTTATATAGGTTTGATGGTTTAAGTATTTAGGGGGTTTTGGTGTTAAGAAGTCTTGATATTTAAATGATTTGGCATTTAGTGGTTTATAAGCTTTATTTAAATAATAAAATAATAAAAAAATTATTTTTGTGATTTTTTATCATTTTTCAAGGTTTATAACCTTTCAAAATATAATAATTTTTTAATTTTTTTCAAATGTAAATATAATATTTAGTTATAATAATCTTAATATTTATAAGACTTTTAAATTCAATATAAGTAATTTTATTAATAGATATTATAATAATGATCAAAAAATAAATTAATAAATTATTATTAAATATATTGATAGCAATTAAAATTTAAATGCAGAACCTATAATGATTCAAAGTAAAAGTAAAATATATTACTAAATGATAATTTTTTGTTTTTAAATTTATACTTCTTTTTATAAGATTATATTTATTTTTTGATTAATTATAAATTATTAAAATTATATTTGTCTCACTATTTATTTTGCAATTAATATTTCTATAAAAAATAAACTAATAAATAATTAAAATGAATATTTAAAATTATACTGAATACAAATTAAAATGAGATTTATGATTTATTATATATGGTATACCAGTTTAATCGATTGTTAATTTAGGGGTTTTGTCAATTAGGCGTTTAGCAATTTATGTTTTTAGGCATTTAGTGGTTTATAGTTTTTATTTATATAATAAAAATATATATATTTTTTGATTTATCTGATTTTCAAAGGTTATAACCTTTAAAAATAAATTAATTTTTAAAATTTTTTGGAATGTAAATATCATGTATAATTATATTAATCTTACAAATTATATATCATATACATTCAATATAAACAATTTTATTGATAGATAGTATAATAATGATGAAAAATTAAATTAATAATCTATTATTAATAATATAAATATTAATTAAAATATATTTACATAACACAAAATGATTCAAAATCAAATCAAAATATATTACTAAATAATAATATTTAATTTTCTAATATTCCTTATTTTTATAAGCTTATATTTTTTATTGATTAAAAATAAATTATTTAAACACTATTTGTCTCACTCTAAATTTTTTTTGTAATTAATTTTTCTAAATAATTAAACGATAAATAATTAAAATGAATATTTAAAATTATAATAAATAGAAATAAAAATGAGATTTATTATTTATTAAGTAGTATATAGTTGTTAAAAGGTTTATGTATTTAGGGGTTTCCGGGTCTATGAGATTGCTGATTTAAGTAAGTAAGCATTTAATTATCTATAAGTTTTTTTTTTAAAATGAAATAACAAAAAATTTATTTTTATTATATTTTTTGATTTTTTAAGGTTATACCCTTTGAAAATATAATAATTTTTAATTTTTGTTTTCAAAAGTGAATGCAATATTTATTTATAATAATCATAATAATTATATATCATATAAATTCAATATAAACAATTTTATTGATAGATATTCAAATAATTATCAAAAAATTAATTAAAAATCTATTATGAATAAGATTAATATTACTTAAAATATAATATCAAAACCTAAAATGATTCAAAAGCAAAGCAAAATATATTACTTAATAATAATTACATGTTTTTAAATTTTTATTCTTTTTATAAGCTTATCTATTTTTTGATGAAAAATAATTGTTATAAATTATATTTTTAACTCATAATTTATTTATAATTAATATATATATATAAATAAAAAACTAAACAATCAAAATGAATTTTTTAAATTAAAATGAAAACAAATAAAAATGAGATTTATTAATTATTATTTAGGGGATACCTCTTTAAACAATTATCTATATAGGGGTATCGGGATTTTGTAGTTTAGTTATGTAAATGCTTAGGCATTTAGTGGTGTATACGTTTTATTTAAACAATAGAATAACAAAGAAAAAATATTTTTTTTATTTTTTCACATTTTCAAAGGTTATAACCTTTGAAAATATAACAATTTTTAAATTTTTTTCAAAAGTGAATACAATATTTAGTTATAATAATCATTATATTTATATATCATATAAATTCAATATAAACTTTTTTATTGATAAATATTCTAATAATGATGAAAAAATAACTTAATAATCTTTTATTAATAGGATGGATATCAATTAAAATATAATTACAAAACCTAAAATGATTCATAAGCAAAGAAAAATATATTACTATATTATAATTTTTTGTTTTGAAATTTTTTTTTCTTTTAAAAAGTTTATCTATAATTTTTTTATGAAAAATAATTTACATAAATTATATTTGTGTAACTCATAAATTATTTTGTAATTAATATTTACATAAAAATAAACAAATAAATACTTAAGATGAATATTTAAAATTATAATTAAAAATAATGAGATTTATTATTTATTATCTAGGCTATACCGGTCTAATTTAAATTAGATCTGTCTTACTAATAATTTATTTTATAATTAATATTTCTATAAAAATAAACTGAAAATTAATTAAAATAAAAATTTAAAATAATACTGAATAAAAATAGAAATGATATTTATGATTTATTATTAATGTATAGTAGTTTAAATGTTTAAGTATCTAGAGGTTTTGTCTTTTAGGAGTTTAGCAATTTAGGTTTTTAGGCATTTAGTGGTTTATTAATTTTATTTAATCAATTTTATAACAAAAAAAAATTTGTAATTTTTTCTCATTTTCATAGGTTATAACCTTTGAAAATATAATAATATTTATAATTTTTTTAAATGTGAATATAATATTTAGTTATAATAATATTAATAATTATATATGATATAAATTCAATATAAATAATTTTATTGATAAATATTATAATAATGATTAAAAATTAAATTAATAAATTATTAATAATAAGATATATATTAATTAAAAGATATTTACAAACCCCAAATTGATTCAAAATTAAAGTAAAATATATTACTGGATAATAATTTTTAATTTTTTAATTTTAACTTATTTTATAAGCGTATATTTTTTTTGATTAAAAATAAATTATTTAAATTATATTTGTCGCACTCATAATTTATTTAGTAATAAAAATTTATATAAAAATAAACTAATAAATAATTAAAATGAATATTTAAATTTATAATAAAGCGAAATAAAAATTAGATTTCTTAATTATTAAGTAGTATATAGCAGTTTAATGGTTTATGTATTTAGGCATTACATGCTTTAAGAGTTTACTGATTTAACTTTGTATGCATTTAGTTGTTTATAAGTTTTATTTAAAAATTAAAAAAACAAAATATTTATTTTTATTTTTTTTATATTTTCAAGGGTTATAACCCTTGAAAATATAATAATTTTTAAATTTTTTTGAAATGTAAATTTAATATTTAGTTATAATAATCATTATATTTATATATCATATAAATTCAATTAAAATATAATTACAAAACTTATAATGATTCAAGAGAAAAGCAAATTATATTACTATATAATAATTTTTTGTTTTTAATTTTTTTTAAATAAGTTTATGATATTTTTTTTGATGAAAAATAATTTATATAAATTATATTTGTGTAACTCATAATTTATTTTTTTAATTAATATTTATATAAAAATAAACAAATAAATAATTAAAATGAATATTTAAAATTATAATGAAAAAAAATGAGATTTATTCTTTATTATTTAGGGTATACCAGTTTAATTTAAATTTAACTATCTTACTAATAATTTATTTTGTAATTAATATTTCAATAAAAATAAACTGATAAATAATTAAAATAAATATTTAAATTTATACTGAATAAAAATTAAAATGAGATATATGAATTATTATTAATGTATACCAGTTTAATATTTTAAGTATTTAGAGGTTTTGTCGTTTAGGACTTGAGCAATTTATGTTTTTAGGCATTTAGTGGTTTATAGGTTTTGTTTAAACATTAAAATAACAAAAAAATTATTTTTGATATTTTTTCACATTTTCAAAGGTTATAACCTTTGACAATATAATAATTTTAAAATTTTTTAAAAATGTGAATACAATATTTAGTAATAATAATCATTATAATTATATATAATATAAACTAAATATAAACAATTTTATTCATAGATATGATATCAATTATCAAAAAATTAATTAATATGTTATTATTATTATAATGGATATAAATTAAAATATAATTCCAAAAACTAAAATTATTCAAAATCCAAGTAAAATTTATTACTAAATAATAATTTTTTTTTTAGTTTTTGCTTCTTTTTATAAGCTTATTTATTTTTTTGATGAAAAATAAATTATTTAAATTATATTTGTATCACTCATAATTTATTTTGTAATTAATAATTTAATAAATTATTTAAATTATATTTAAAGTTTATGAGTTTAAAGGTTTAAGTATTTAGGGGCTTTTGTGTTTAGGAGTTTATATGTTTAAATGTTTAGGCATTTAGTGGTTTATAAGTTTTATTTAAACAATGATTTAGCAAAAAATTTATTTATATTATTTTTTCTAATTTTTGAAGTTTATATCCTTTGAAAATATAATACTTTTTAAATTTTTTTCAAATGTAAATATAATATTTATTTATAATAATCTTTATAATTATAATTCATTTAAATTCAATATAAATAATTATATTGCTAGATATTATAATTATTATCAAAAAAAAATTTATAAACTATTATTAATAAAATAGATATTATTTAAAAAGTATTTGCAAAATCTAAATCTATTCAAATCAAAGTAAAATATATTACTAAATAATAATTTTTTTTTGATATTTTGCTTTTTTTATAAGTTTATATTTTTTTTATTAAAAATAAATTATTTGAATTATATTTGTCTTACTCATAATTTATTTTGTAGTTTATAATTCTATAATA
This sequence comes from Sapria himalayana, assembly GCA_029783825.1. NCBI lineage: Eukaryota > Viridiplantae > Streptophyta > Magnoliopsida > Malpighiales > Rafflesiaceae > Sapria > Sapria himalayana. Next base: position 42,995 of record JAREIK010017443.1, read on the forward strand.
ATAAACTACTAAATAATTAAATGAATATTTAAAATTATAATGAATACAAATAAAATTCAGATTTATTATTTATTCTTCAAAATATACCAGTTTAATGGTTTAAGTATTTTGGTGTTTTTTGGTTTAGGAGTTTAGTGATTTAATTGTTTAGACCTTTAGTGATTTATAGTTTTTTTTAAGAATGAAAAAACAAAAAATTTAATTTTTTGATTTTTTTTTATTTTTGAAGGTTGTAACCTTTGACAATATAATAATTTTAATTTTTTTTAAATGTGAATATAATATTTAGTTATAATAATCTTAATAATTATATATAATGTAAACTCATTATAAATAATTTTATTGATAGATATTATAATAATGATCAATAAATAAATTAATAAACTTGTATTTATAAGAATGATATAAATTAAAATATAAATGTAAAATCTAAAATGATTTAAAATCAAAATAAGATATATTATTAAATAATAATTTTTTATTTTTAAAATTGTTCCTCTTTTTATTAGTAATTATTTTTGATGAAAATTAAATTATTTAAATTATATATGTCGCATTAATAATTTATTTTGTCATTAATATTTCTATAAAAATAATCTGATAAATAATTAAAATGAATATTTAAAATTATAATGAATACCAATAAAACATAGATTTATGATTTATTATTTAGACTAAACTAATTTAATGTTTTAAGTATTTATGGGCTTTGGGGTTTAGGAGTTTAGTCATTTTAGTATTTAGTCATTTAGTGGTTTATAGGTTTTATATAAAAAATAAAATAACAAAAAATTAATATTTGTTATTTTTTCTCATTTTTGAATCATATAATGATTCAAAATATAATAATTTTAAAATTTTTTTTGAAAAGTGAATACAATATGAAGTTATAATAAGCATAATAATTATATATCATATAAATTCAATATAAACTATTTTATTGATATTTATTATAATAATGTTCATAAAAAATTAATAACCAATTATTAATAAGATAAATATTGTTTAAAATTTATTTGCAAAACCTAAAATGACTCAAAATCAAAGTGAAATATTTTACTAAATATTAATTTTAAATTTTTAAATTTTTGTATCCATTTATAAGCCTATATATTTTTTGATGAAAAATAATTATTTAAATTATATTTGTCTCACTAATAATTTATTTTTTAATTTATATTTTTATAAAATTAAACTAATAAATAATTAAAATGTATATTTAAAATTATAATGAATACTAATAAAAATGAGATTTATGATTTATTAGTTAGGGTGTAACTATTTAATTGTTTAAGTTTTTTGTGGTTTTTGGATTAAGGAGTTTATTGATTTATATGTTTACACATTTTCGTGTTTATAGGTTTTATTTAATCAATGAAATAAAAAAAAAAAATTTTTATGAATTTTCGTGATTTTCAAAGGTTATAACCTTTAAAAATATAATAATTTATTAATAAATTTAAAATATGAATACAATACTTAGTTATAATAATCTTAATAATTATATTTGTTGTAGATTCAATATAAAAAAATGATTATCCCACAAAAAACAAATTTAAAAATAAATTATTATAATAATCTTAATAATCTTAATAATGATCAAAAAATAAATTAATAAACTATTATTAATAAGATAGATATTAATTAAAATATATTTGCAGAACCTAAAATAATTCAAAATCAAAGTAAATTATATTACTAAATAAAATTTTAAATTTTTGAAATTTTGTTTATTTTTATAAGCTTATTTTTTTTTCATAAAAAACAAATTATTTAAATTATATCTGTCTCACTCATTATTTATTTAGTAATTAATATTTTTATAAAAATAAACTAAAAATAATTACAATGAATATTTAAAATTATAATGAATACAAATAAAAATGAGATTTATTATTTATTATTTAGGTTATATAGGTTTAATGGTTTAAGTATTTAGAGGGTTTTAGGGTTTAGGAGTCTAGAGATTTAAATGTTTAGTTAGTTAGTGGTTTATAAGTTTTATTTAAATAATAAAATAATAAAAAATTATTTTTGTGATTTATTATCATTTTTGAAGGTAATAACCTTTGAAAATATAATAATTTTTAAATTTTTTTTCAAATATAAATATAATATTTAGTTATAATAACTTAATAATTATAATTCATTTTAATTGAATATAAGTAATTTTATTGTTAGATATTATAAATATGATCAAATAATAAATTAATAAACAATTATTAATAAGATTGATCCTAATTAAAATATAATTGCAAAACCTATATATAATGATTCAAAATCAAAGTAAAATATATTACTAAATAATATTTTTTTAATTTTAAATTTTTACTTTTTTATATAAGCTTATTTTTTTTTGATTAGAAATGAATTATTAAAATTATATTTGTCTCACTCATTATTTATTTTGTGATTGATATTTCTATAAAAAATAAACTAATAAATAATAAAAATGAATATTTAAAATTATAATGAATACAAATTAAAATGAGATTTATGATTTATTATATATAGTATACCGGTTTAATGGTTTAATTATTTAGTGGTTTATAGGTTTTATTTATATAATAAAAATTTAAAATTCTATTTTTTATTTTTTCTGATTTTCAAAGGTTATAACCTTTGAAAATAAAATAATTTTTAAAATTATTTGAAATGTGAATACCATGTATAATTATATTAATCATACTAATTATATATCATATAAATTCAATATAAATAATTTTAATGATAGATATTATAAGAATGATCAAAAATTAAATTAATAAACTATTATTAATAATGTTAATATTAATTAAAATTTATTTACATCACACAAAATGATTCAAAATCAAATCAAAATATATTACTAAATAATAATATTTAATTTTTTAAAATTTTTCTTTCTTTTTATAAGCTTATATTTTTTTTTATTAAAATAAATTATTTAAATACTATTTGTCTCACTCAAAATTTATTTTGTAATTAAGTTTTCTAAAAAATTAACCTATTAATATTTAAAATTAATATTTAAATTATAATAAATAGAAATAAAAATGAGATTTATTTTTTATTAAGTAGTATATAGCTGTTAAAAGGTTTATGTATTTAGGGGTTTCAGGATATATTAGCTTTCTGATTTAAGTAAGTAAGCATTTAATGATCTATAGTTTTTATTTAAAAATGAAATAACAAATATTTATTTTTTTTATTTTTTCACATTTGCAAAGGTTATAACCATTGGAAATATAATAATTTTAAATTTTTTTCAAAATTTAATATAATATTTAGTTATAATAATCATAATATTTATATACCATATAAATTCAATATAAACATTTTTATTGATAAATAGTCTAATAATGATGAAAAAATAACTTAATAATCTATTATTAATAAGATAGATATCAATTAAAATATATTTACAAAACCTAAAATGATTCAGAAGACAAGCAAAATATAATAATATATAATAATTTTTTGTTTTGAAATTTTTTTTTTCTTTTAAAAAGTTTATCTATATTATTTTGATGAAAAATAGTTTATATAAATTATATTTGTGTAACTAATAATTTATTTTGCAATTAATATTTATATAAAAATAAATAAATAAATAATTAAATTTGAATATTTAAAATTAAATTAAAAAAATGAGATTTATTATTTATTATTTAGGATATACCGGTTTAATTTAAATTAGATCTGTCTCACTAATAATTTATTTTGTAATTAATATTTCTAAAAAAACAACTGATAAATAATTAAAATAAAAATTAAAATTATACTAAATAATTATAATAATTTATTTTGTTCATCTCTCAACTCTAGAATTATTGCTAAAGCTCTATACAAAATAATAGGAGCTTTTACTTTATCTATTTTATGTCTTAATATATTTGATGTTTAATCAGTGGGCTATCAAAGGTAATTTGACTAATGTACGCTAACAGACTAAACCAATGTTGTACCCCTATGTGTTCAAATAGCTAGTTGTTGAGGATATTATTTATATCGATTATTGTAATTTCTTCTAAAATATCTCTCATGCACACACTCAAAGCAATTTTTTTAATACATAGTTCACCACTAAAAAAATAACCACTTGTAGCCTATTAGAACAAACTAACCCCAGGGCGGTTTGAGCAGGGCAAGAAGTATGGGCTCTCTTTTAATCAAGAATCAAAAAATTTATTTTATTGGCATGTCTAAGCCCTTTTTTATATCCTCATGATTATTAAAAGTAACATTTCTTTCATTTTATATTAAATGAGTTATGTATACAGGCCCACAATACCCAAAAAGGTGTAAATGAATCATATTGAAACGTATAAAAGGTTTTAATCATTGCTCGAAATATTAGTCTTGCATATTGAAACTTGAGGTCACAAATCAAAGGAAAAAGCCATAGTGATATTTCCAATCCCAAGAATTTTAGCTATAGAAAGTTATAAAGTGTATTACTAGAGCTTTAACTATTTTTAGGGTCATGAATTTTGCTCTCGATGAATGTCCAAAGTTACAATCATTCCTAGTGCGATGACTTTGCAATATAAAGATAAAATCCACAAGCTATGGTCATATCCAATACTGTGACCTAGTATTATAGTGATTAAATATGTATTCATGATCATTCCTAGTGAGATAACAATATGTTCAACAGATAGACAAATTATGGCATATTCTCATCTATAGGATTTTGTGTTCTAGAGACAAAATATGCAATCATGACCATTGCTAATGCTAAAATAAGTTAAAGCAAGAAAGAGCCCGAATCCATTACTAAACCCTTGAGTCATGACTTTGTGTTACATATACAAAAAATAAATTTGTGACATTCCTAAACATTGTGAATTTCAATTTAAATTAAACACTTAGTCATTTGATTATAAAAGTGCAAAACATGAGATTTATGATTTAGGGTTTATGGATTAGGGTTATAGTTTTATGGTTTAAGGTTTAGGATTTAAAGTTTATGGTTTATAGTTTTTTTTTTTGTTTTTTTTTTCGAAAATACACATTTTATTTATCATTTAGGCACACAACTTACAAGAGACTAAAAAGCTGACTAATTTACCCCAGCCCACCAAATCCTATGCACCTTAATGATTCTATGCATAAAATACATAAAAAAATAAAATGCCTAATAATTCCAAGCATACGAATACAACTAAAATCACCTGGCATTCCTGGACTTCAGAGTTGGCATTGAGTCATTATGCACACTGCGTCCTTTCCATTCGGATTTTTCCAAGCCTTTTGGAGGAACCTGAATGATGCACCATATTACAACTATGCAAATATAAGACTGTGCATCTGTGTGACATGCAGCATCAAGCGTTTGCCTATGTCATTGCTATGCAATGGAAGACATGTAAAACTGAATACCCATAAATCCACAAGTCCATATCTACGACACTTTTTCAATTCATTCTCATATCTGAATTCAACATTCTTTTGCTCCAATGATCCTCAAAAACATATCTCTTGGGTTAGAATGCTTTCTCCTTTTGCTCCAAGAAGTGGCTGTATGTTGCACCGACAAAATATCAAAAAATATGCATGCATTGATGTGCATGTTTGATGAGGGCAATCTCATAGTCTAATTATCTACACGTACACCAAGCTAGAATACAAGTAAAATTACAAAATACTATAAAGATCGGTCTTCTGCTCCCGGGAATCTAGCATCACCTAATGTGTATTTACAAAATGCATTAGTGGGCCCCACTTAGAGATACTCATGGGTCCAGTTGCCCCCATTGCATGCTACATAGAGAACAGACAAGATTGTGTGTGTGAGTATGTCATGATCCATCTCTACAAGTAATTGGTGCATACAAAGTCCAAAATACAAATAAGATTACAGACATAAAATACAAGTTTGAATCTTTCGCTCCGTGTGGCTGGTCTGGACTCTATTGCTTACTGGCCATGCTTGATGATGCTTTAGATTTTTCCGGCTTTCCAATTAATCAAGGATTACCCACTACTCCTGTTGGGTGATGGTTGGGTGGCCCTCTATTCTGCCTGATAGAACTAGTGGGACCCACTCCTAGCTACTCCTGGGTTTACTTCCGACCACTTTGCTCGGTCTCGTCAGTTGTCTAAATGTTATTATCCCAGCTTGCTAATGGGGCCCTCTCCAAGCTGGTGGCCCATACTTCTGGTTCCTTCCAGAACTTGCTGGCCCCTCTAAATGCTACACCAAATAGACAAGAATATGTGCACGTGTGTACTGTGGTCCATCGCTATGTGTGTGTGGTGCAACAGTATCAGGGTTTAAAAGTTTAGTAATTTAAGTATTTAGGTATTTTTGGTTTATTGGTTTTATTTAAATAATTAAATAACAAAAAAATTATTTTATTATTTTTTCTCATTTTCAAGGTTATAACCATTGAAAATATTATAATTTTTATTTTTTTTTCACAAATGTTAATACAATATTTAATTATAATAATCATAAAAATTAAATATCATGTAAATTCAATAAAAATAATTTTATTGATCGATATTATAATAGTGATCATAAAATAGATTAATAAACTATTATTAATATGATAGATATTAATTAAAATATATTTTCAAAACCTAAAACGATTCAAAATCAAAGTAAAATATATTACTGAATAATAATTTTTTATTTTTAAATTTTTGATTCTTTTTATAAGCTTATAAATTTTTTTGATGAATATAAATTATTTAAAATATATTTGTCTCATTCATAAATTTTATTTAGCAATTAATATTAATATAAAAATAAACTAATAAATAATTATAATTAATATTACAATTATAATGAATACAAATAATTATGAGATTAATGTTTAATTATTTAGGGTATACCGGTTTAATGGTTTAAATATTTCGGAGTTTAGGAGTTTAGTGATTTAAGTGTTTAGGCATTTAATAGTTTATATGTTTTATTTAAATAATGAAATAACAAAAAAATTATTTTTCAAATTTTTTATCAATTTTGATGGTTATAACATTTATAAATATAATAATTTTTAAATTTTTTTCAAATGTAAATACAATATTTAGTTATAATAAACTTAATAATTATATATCATGTATGTTAAAAATAAATAATTTTATTTATAGATATTATTAAACTAAATATAAATATAAATATAATAATGATCAAAAATTCAATTAATAAACTATTATTTATTGATAGATATTTATATATTATTTATAAATACTCAAACCATTAAAGATGGTTTAAATGTTTAAGTATTTAAGGGTTTTGGCATTTTGGAGTTTAGAAGTTTAATGATTTAAGCGTTTAGGCATTTAGTAGTTTATAGGTTTTATATAAACAATAAAATAACAAAAAATTTATTTTTGTGATTTTATCTCATTTTCAATGATAATAACGTTTAAAAATATAATATTTTTAAAATTATTTTCAAATGTAAATATAATATTTAGTTATAATAATCTTTATAATTATATATCATGTAAATTCAATATAAACAATTTTATTGATAAATATTCTAATAATGATCAAAAAATAAATTAATAATCTATTATTAATAAGATCAGATATAAATTAAAATATAATTAAAAACCTAAAATAATTTAGAAGCAAAGTAAAATATATTACTATATAATAATTTTTCGTTTTGAAAATTTTTTATTTTAAAATTTTTTTATTTTAAAATTTTTTTTATAATTTTTTGATGAAAAATAATTTATATAAAGTATTTTTGTCTAGCTCAATTTATTTTGTTATTAATATTTATATATAAATAAACAAATAAAAATTAAAATGAATATTTAAAATTATAAAAAAAATGAGATTTATTATTTATTATTTAGGGATACTATTTTAATTTAAATTAGATCTGTATCACTAATAATTTATTTTGTAATTTATATTTTTATAAAAATAAACTGATAAATAATTAAAATAAAAATTTAAAATTATACTGAATAAAAATTAAATTGAGATTTATGAATTTTTATTAATGTTTACCAATTTAATGGTTTAAGTATTTAGAGGTTTTGTCATTTAGGAGTTTAGCTATTTATGTTTTCAGGCATTTAGTGGTTTATAGGTTTTATTTAAACAATGAAATAACAAAAAAAATATTTTTGATATTTTTTCACATTTTCAAAGGTTATAATCTTTGAAAATATAATAATTTTAAATTTTTTTAAAATGTGAATATAATATTTAGTAATAATAATCATTATAATTATATATAATATAAACTAAATATAATCAATTTTATTGATAGATATGATATCAATTATAAAAAATAAATTAAAATGCTACTATTAATATGATAGATATAAATTAAAATATAATTTCAAAACCTAAAATGATTCAAAAACAATGTAAAATTTATTACTAAATAATAATTTTTATTTTTTAGTTTTTTCTTCATTTTATGAGCTTATATATTTTTTTGATGAAAAATAAATTATTTAAATTATATTTGTATCACGCATAATTTATTTTGTAATTAATATTTCAATATATTATTTAAATTATATTTAAGGTTTACGAGTTTAAAGGTTTAAGTATTTAGGGGCTTTAGGGTTTAGGAGTTTAGAGATTTATGTGTTTAGGCATTTAATGGTTTATAAGTTTTATTTAAATAATGATATAACAAAAAATTAATTTTTGTTATTTTTTATCATTTTTGAAGGTTATAACCGTTGAAAATATAACAATTTTTAAATTTTTTTAATATGTGAATACTATATTTATTTAAGATAATCTTAATAATTATATATCATGTAAATTCAATATAAACAATTATATTGATAGATATTATATTAATGATCAAAAAATAAATTAATAAACTATTATAAATAAGAAAGATTTTATTTAAAATATTTTTGCAAAGTGTAAATTTATTCAAAATCAAAATAAAATATATTATTAAATAATAATTTTTTTGATGTTTTGCTCCTTTTTATAAGTTTATATTTTTTTATTAAAAGTAAATTTTTTAAATTATATTTGTCTTCCTCATAATTTATTTTTAATTTATAATTCTATAAAAATAAACTAATAAATAATTAAAATGAATATTTAAAATTATAATGAATATAAATAAAAGAGAGATTCATTATTTATTATTCAGGATAAATTAGTTTAAAGGTTTAAGTATTTATGTGTTTTGGGGTTTAGTGATTTAAGTGTTTAGGCCTTTAGGATTTATAGTTTTTATTTAAAGAGTATTTATGTGTTTTGGGGTTTAGTGCTTTAAGTGTTTAGGCCTTTAGTGATTTATAGTTTTTATTTAAATAATTAAAAAATAAAAAATTTAATTTTTTGATTTTTTTTTTAATTTTTGAAAGTTATAACCTTTGAAAATATAATAATTTTTAATTTTATTAAAATTTGAATATAATATTTAGTTATAATAATCTTAATAATTATATATAACGTAAACTCAATATAAATAATTTTATTAATTGATATTATAATAATTATCAATAAAAAATTAATAAACTATTATTAATAAGAAAGATATAAATTAAAATATAATTGCAAAAACTAAAATGATTCAAAATCAAAATAAAATATATTACAAAATAATAAATTTTTGTTTTTAAAATTTTGCCTCTTTTTATAAGCATATATATTTTTTTTGTTAAAAAACAAATTATTTAAAATAGATCTCTATCACTAATAATTTATATTGTAATTAATATTTCTATAAAAATAAACTGATAAATAATTAAAATAAAAATATAAAATTATACATAATAAAAATTAAATTGAGATTTATTATTTTTTATTAATGTACACCTGTTTAATGGTTTAAGTAATTAGTGGTTTTGTCATTTAGGAGTTTAGCAATTTATGTTTGTGGCATTTAGTGGTTTATAGGTTTTATTTAAACAATAAAATAACAAAAAAAAATTTGTAATTTTTTCTCATTTTCCTAGTTTATAACCTTTTAAAATATAATAATATTTAAAATTTTTACAAATGTGAATACAATATTTAGTTATTTTAATATTAATAAGTACATATCTTATAAATTCAATATAAACAATTTTATTGATAGATAATATAATAATTATCAAAAATAAAATAAATAAACTATTAATAATAAGATAGATATTAATTAAAAAATATTTACAATACCCAAATCGATTCAAGATTAAACTATAATATATTACTATATAATAATTTTAAATTTTTAAATTTTTAAATTTTTAAATTTTTAGTTCTTTTATAAGCATATATATATTTTTTGATTAAAAGTAAATTATTTAAATTATATTTGTCGCACTCATAATTTATTTTATAATAAATATATTATAAAAATAAACTAATAAATATTTAAAATTAGAATAAATAAAATAAAAATTAGATTTATTAATTATTAAGTAGTATTTAGCGGTTTAATGGTTTATGTATTTAGAAGTTTACTGATTTACCTATATATGCATTTAGTGGTTTATATGTTTTATTTAAAAAATAAAATAACAAAAAATTTATTTTTGTTATTTTTTGATATTTTCAAAGGTTATAACCTTTGAAAATACAATAAATTTTAAATTTTTTTCTAAAGTGAATACAAACTTTAGTTATAATAATCAATATATTTATATATCATATAAATTCAATATAAACAATTTTATTGATAAATATACTCATAATATTCAAAAAATAAATTAATAATCTATTATTAATAAGATAGATATCAATTAAAATATAATTACAAAACCTAAAATGATTCAAAAGCAAAGCAAAATATATTACTATATAATAATTTTTTGTTTTGAATTTTTTTTTCTTTTAAAAAGTTTATGTATATTTTTTTGATGAAAAATAATTTATATAAATTATACTTTTCTAACTCATAATTTATTCTGTAATTAATATATTTATAAAAATAAACAAATAAATAATTAAAATGAATATTTAAAATTATAATGAAAATAAATGAGATTTAATATTTATTATTTAGGGATACAGGTTTAATTTAAATAGGATATTTCTCACTTATAATTTATTTTGTAATTAATATTTCTATAAAAATAAACTGATAAATATTTAAAATAAAAATTTAAAATTATACTGAATAAAATTTAAAATAAGATTTATGATTTATTATTACTGTATACCAATTTAATCGATTAAGTATTTAGAGGTTTTTTCATTTAGGATTTTAGCGATTTATGTTTTTAGGCTTTTAGTGGTTTATACGTTTTATTTAAAAAAATAAAATATAAAAAAAATTTCTATAATTTTTTCTCATTTTCATTGGTCATAACCTTTGAAAATATAATAATAATTAAAATTTTTTGAAATGTTAATAAAATACTTAGTTATAATAATATTTGAAATTATATATCATATAAATTCAATATAAATAATTTTATTGATATATATTAAAATAATGATCAGAATTAAATTTATAAACTATTGATATTAAGATGGATATTAATTAAAAAATAATTACAAAACTCAAATTGATTCAAAATTATAGTAAAATATATTTATGGATAACAATTTTTAATTTTTAAATTTTTATTTTTTTTATAAGCATATATATTTTTTAAATTATATTTGTCTCACTCATAATTTATTTTATAATAAATATTTCAATAAAAATAAACTAATAAATAATTAAAATGAATATTTAAAATAATAATAAATAGAATGAAAAATTAGATTTATTAATTATTAAGTAGTATATAGCGGTTTAATGGTTTATGTATTTTGGCATTACAGGGTTTAGGAGTTTACTGATTTAACTATGCATGCATTTAGTCATTTATAGGTGTTATTTAAAAAAAATATCAAAAAATTTATTTTTTTTATTTTTTGATATTTTCAAAGGTTATAACATTTGAAAATATAATAATTTTTAAATTTTTTTCAAAAGTGAATACAATATTTAGTTATAATAATCATTATATTTATATATCATATAAATTCTATATAAATATTTTTATTAATAAATATTCTAATAATGATCAAAGAATAAATTAATAATCTATTATTAATAAGATAGATATCAATTTAAATATAATTACAAAACCTAAAATGATTCTGAAACAAAGCAAAATATATTACTATATAATAATTTTTGTTTTAAATTTTTTTCCTTTTAAAAAGTTTATCTATATTTTTTGATGAAAAATAATTATATAAATTATATTTATCTAACTCAATTTATTCTATAATTAATAATTATATAAAAATAAATGAATAAATAATTATAATGAATATTTTAAATTATAATGAAAAAAATAATATTGAGATTTATTATATTTTATTTAGGGTATACCAGTTTAAAATGATTATCTATTTAGGGTTTTCGAGATTTAGGAGTTATTGATTTAAGTATTTAGGCATTTTGTGGTTTATAGCATTTATTTAAACAATGAAATAACAAAAAAAATTATTTTTGTTATTTTTTCACATTTTCAAAGGTTATAACATTTGAAAATATAATAATTTTAAATCTTTTTTAAAATATGAATAAAATATTTAGTAATAATAATCATTATAATTATATATAATATAAACTAATTATAAATAATTTTTTTGATAGATATGATATCAATTATCAAAAAATAAATTAATAAACTATTATTAATATGATAGATATAAATTAGAATATAATTACAAAACCTAAAATGATTCAAAATCAATGTAAAATTTATTACTAAATAATAATTTTTTGTTTTTAAATTTTTACATATTTTTATAAGATTATATTTTTATTATTAAAAGTAAATTATTAATATTATATTTGTCTAACTAATTATTTATTTTGTAATTAATATTTATATAAAAAATAAACTAATAAATATTTAAAATTAATATTTAAAATTATAATGAATACAAATTAAAATGATATTTATGATTTATTATTGTGGTATATGTAATTTATATTTTGATAATCTCTTTGTATAACCAAATATTTATTTTTTTAATATTTTCAGGTAAGTGCAAGAAAAAAAATATTAAGAAGCCGGGGATGTAGCAGTAGCACAATAACGGAGGTCTCGCTGACCGGACAACGGACCAAAATTGGACTAGAGCCTGACCTGTCTCATTATCCGACCCGCTCCGGTTAAATGAACCGAGAAAAATTTTAATATAAAAAATTTTGTAATTTTATTTTCGAGTGGCTGTTTTGGGACCCATTGAACTGTTCATCATCTCTATCTCTTTTCTATGTGCGATTAATCGTGACTATTATGTGTGCTGCATACTGTAAGACATTTCTATTGCATTAATCTGTAACGCAAAATCATTTTCCAGTGGATTTAGTTAGTCATACTAAGCGACTAGCAAACAACATTATTTTTGGTGTTTATTTTTCGTTTTTTGATTCTATCATGGATGGTTGCTGAATTGGGATATATATATTGCTTTTTTTCTGTCGTTTCTGTGTTTCTGTATCTCAATTTCACTACCGTGAAAGCACAATTGCCCAACAATTATATATGTTATACCAGGTTTAATGGATCGATCATTTAGGGGTTTTGTCTTTAGGAGTTTAGAAATTTATGATTTTAGCCATTTAGTGGTATATAGGTTTTATTTATATAATAGTAATAAATTTTTTTTTGATTTTTTTAGATTTTCAAAGCTTATAACCCTTAAAAATAAAATAATTTTTAAAATCTTTTGAAGTGTGAATACCATGTATAATTATATTAATCTTACTAATTATATATCATATAAATTCAATATAGATAATTTTATTAATAGATATATAAAAATGATCAAAAATTAATTTAATAAAATATTATTAATAATATAAATATTAATTTAAATATATTTACATAACACAAAATGATTCAAAATCAAATAAAAATATATTACTAATTAATAATATTTAATTTTTAAATTTTTCCATCTTTTTATAAGCTTATATATTTTTTATGATTAAAAATAAATTATTTAAATAATATCTGGCTCACTCGAAATTTATTTTGTAATTAATATTTCTAAAAAATTAAAATATAAATATTTAAAATGAATATTTAAAATTATAATAAATAGAAATAAAAATGAGATTTAATTTTTATTAAGTAGTATACAGCTGTTATAAGGTTTATGTATTTAGGGGTTTCGGGTTTTATGAGCAACTGATTTAGTAAGTAAATATTTAGTGGTCTATAGGTTTTATTTAAAAAAGAAATAACAAAAAATTTATTTTTTGTATTCTTTCTCATTTTTTAAGATTATAACCTTTAAAAATATAATAATTTTTAAATTTTTTTCAAAAGTGAATACAATATTTAATTATAATAATCATTATAATTATATATTATATAAATTCAATATAAATAATTTTATTGATATATATTCTAATAATTATCACAAAATAAATTAAAAATCTTTTATGAATAAGATTGATAGTACTTAAAATATAATATCAAAACATAAAGTGATTCAAAAGCAAAGCAAAATATATTACTTATTAATAATTATTTGTTTTTAAATTTTTATTCTTTTTATAAGCTTATCTATTTTTTGATGAAAACTAATTTTTATAAATTATATTTTTAACTCAATTTATTTTATAATTAATATATATATATATATAAATAAATAAAATAACAATCAAAATGAATTTTTTTAATTATATTGAAAACAAATAAAAATGAGATTTATTAATTATTATTTATGGTATACCGGTTTAAAGGATTATTTATATAGGGGTATCGTATCGGGACTTTTAGTTTAGTTATTTAAGTGTTTAAGCATTTAGTGATTTATAGGTTTTATTTAAACAATGAAATAACAAAAAAAATATTTTTTTTATTTTTTCACATGTTCAAAGGTTATAATCTTTGAAAATATAAAAATTTTAAAACTTTTTTCAAAAGTGAATACAATATTTAGTTATAATAATTATTAAATTTATATATCATATAAATTCAATATAAACATTTTTATTGATAAATATTTTAATAATGATCAAAAATATATTAATAATCTATTATTAATAAGTTAGATATCAATTAAAATATAATTACAAAACCTAAAATGATTCAAAAACAAAGCAAAATATATTAATATATAATATTTTTTGTTTTTAATTTTTTTTTTCTTTTATTAAGTTTATCTATATTTTTTTGTTGAAAAATAATTTATATAAATTATATTTTTATAACTTATAATTTATTTTGTAATTAATATTTATATAAAAATAAACAAATAAATAATTAAAATGAATATTTAAAAGTATAATGAAAAAAATAAAAATGAGATTTATTATTTGTTATTTAGGGTATACATGTTTAAAAAATTTATCTATTTAAGGTTTTCGAGATTTAGAAGTTATTGATTTAAGTATTTAGGCATTTAATGGTTTATAGGTTTTATTCAAACAATTAAATAACAAAAAATTTATTTTTGATATTTTTTCAAATTTTCAAAGGATATAACATTTGAAAATATAATAATTTTAAAATTTTTAAAAATTGTGAATACAATATTTAGTAATAATAAATATTATAACTATATATAATATAAACTAAATATAAACAATTTTATTGATAGATATTCTATCAATTATCAAAAATAAAATTAATAATATATTATTAATATGATAGATATAAATTAAAAAATAATTAAAAACCCTAAAATGATTCAACATTAAAGTACAATTTATTACTAAATAATAATTTTTTTTAGTTTTTGCATCATTTTATAACCTTATATGTTATTTTGATGAAAAAAATAATATTTAAATTATATTTGTATCACTCATAATTTATTTTGTAATTAATATTTCTATAAATTATTTAAATATATTTAAGGTTTACGGGTTTAAAGGTTTAAGTATTTATGGGCTTTGGGGTTTAGGAGTTTAGATATTTATGTATTTAGACATTTAACGGTTTATAAGTTTAATTTAAACAATTATATAAAAAAAATTTATTTTTGTTATTTTTTCTCATTTTTGAAGGTTCTAAACTTTGAAAATATAACAATTTTTAAATTTTTTTGATATGTGAATACTATATTTAGTTATGATAATCTTAATAATTATATATCATGTGAATTCAATATAAACAATTATATTGAAATATATTATATTAATGATCAAAAAATAAATTAATAAACTATTATTAATAAGATTGATATTATTTTAAATATATTTGCAAAACATAAATTTATCCAAAATCAATGTAAAATATATTATAAAATAATACATTCTTTGATGTTTTGATTCTTTTTATAAGATTATATTTTTTGTTAATAAAAGTAAATTATTTAAATTATATTTGTCTTTTTAATAATTTATTCTTAATTTATAATTCTAAATAAATAAACTAATACATAATTAAAATGAATATTTAAAATTATAATGAATACAAATAAAATAGATATTTATTATTTATTATTCAAAATATACTAGTTTAATGGTTTAAGTATTTAGGTGTTTTGGGGTTTAGTGATTTAAGTGTTTAGTACTTTAGTGATTTATAGCTTTTATTTAAAGAATAAATAAAATAAAAAATTAAATTTTTTAATTTTTTTTAATTTTTGAAGTTTATAACCTTTGAAATTATAATAATTTTTAATTTTTTTTAAATGTTAATATAATATTTAGTTATAATATTCTTAATAATTATATATAATGTGAACTCAAAATAAATAATTTTATTAATAGATATTATAATAATGATCAATAAAAAATTAATAAACTATTATTAATAAGAATGATATAAATTAAAATATACTTGCAAAAACTAAAATGATTCAAAATCAAAATAAAATATATTACAAAATAATAAATTTTTGTTTTTAAAATTTTGCCTCTTTTTATAAGCATATATATTTTTTTTGATATTAAATAAAACTATTATTAATAAGATAAAATATACAGGTTTAAAAGATTATATATTTAGGAGTTGTGGGATTTAAAAATTTAGTTATTTTAAGTGTTTAGGCATTTAGTAGTTTATAGGTTTTATTTAAAAAATAAAATAACAAAAAATTTTATTGTTATTTGTTCTCATTTTTCAAGGATATAACCTTTGAAACTATAATAATTTTTAACTTTTTTTATACGTGAATACTATATTTAGTTATGATAATCTTAAGAATTATAAATCATGTTAATTCAATATAAACAATTTTATTGATAGATATTATATTAATGATCAAAAAATAAATTAATAAACTATTATTAATAAGATAGATATTTTTTAAAATATATTTGCAAAACATAAATTTATTCAAAATCAAAGTAAAATATAATACTAAATAATAATTTTTTTGATGTTTTTCTTCTTTTTATAAGATTATATTTTTTTTATTAAAAGTAAATTATTTAAAATATATTTGTCTTCCACATAATTTATTTTTAATTTATAATTCTATACCAATAATCTAATAAATAATTAAAATGAATATTTAAAATTATAATGAATAGAATAAAATTGAGATTTATTATTTATTATTCAGGATATACTAATTTAATGATTTAAGTATTTAAGTGTTTTGGGGTTTAGTGATTTATGTGTTTAGTACTTTAGTGATTTATAATTTTTATATAAAGAAGAAAAAAATAAAAAATTAAATTTTTTGATTTTTTTAATTTATGAAGGTTATAACCTTAGAAAATATAATAATTTTTAATAGTTTTTAAATAATAATATAATATTTAGTTATAATATTCTTTATAATTGAATATAATATAAACTGATTATAAATAATTGTATTAATAGATATTATAATAATGATCAATAAAAAATTATTAAACTATTATTAATAAGAATGATATAAATTAAAATATAATTATAAAAACTAAAATGATTCAAAATCAAAATAAAATATATTACAAAATAATAAATTTTTGTTTTTAAAATTTTGCCTTTTTTTATAAGCACATATATTTTTTTGATAAAAAATAAATTATTTAAATTAGATCTGTGTCCCTAATAATTTATTTTGTAATTAATTTTTCTATAAAAAATAACTGATAAATAATTAAAATAAAAATTTAAAATTATACTTAATAAAAATTAATATGAGATTTATGATTTATTATTAATGTATACCAATTTAATAGTTTAAGTATTTAGAAGTTTTACCGTTTAGGAGTTTAGCGATTAATGTTTTTAGGCATTTAGTGGTTTATAGGATTTATTAAAACAATAAAATAACTAAAAAAATTTGTAATTTTTTCTCATTTTCATAGGTTATAACCTTTGAAAATATAATAATATTTAAAATTTTTGGAAATGTGAATACAATATTTAGTTATAATAATATTAATAATTATATATCATATAAATTCAATATAAATAATTTTATTGATAGATATTATGATAATGATCACAAATTAAATTAATAAACTATTAATAATAAGATTGTTATTAATTAAAAAATATTTACAAAACACAAATTGATTCAAGATTAAAGTAAAAATATTACTGGAAAATAATTTTTAATTTTAAAATTTTTACTTCTTTTATAAGCATATTTATTTTTTTTGATTAAAAATAAATTATTTAAATTATATTTGTCGCACTTATAATTTATTTTGTAATAAATATTTTTATAAAAATAAAGTTATATATTATTAAAATGAATATTTAAAAAAATAATAAATTGAAATAAAAATTATATTTATTATTATTTAAGTAGCATATAGCAGTTTAATGATTTATGTAATTAGGCATTATGGGCCTTAGAAGTTTACTTATTTAACTGTGTATGCATTTAGTGGTTTATAGCTTTTATTTAAAAATTAAAATAACAAAATATTTATTTTTATTATTTTTTGATATTTTCAAAGGTTATAACCTTTGAAAATATAATTATTTTTAAATTTTTTTCAAAAGTGAATTGAATATTTAATTATAATAATCATTATATTTATATATCATATAAATTCAATACATATAATTTTATTGATAGATATTATAATAATGATCAAAAAATAAATTAATAATCTATTATTAATAAGATAGATATCAATTAGAATATAATAAAAAAACCTAAAATGATTCAGAAGCAATCAAAATATATTACTATATAATAATTTGTTGTTTTGAAATTTTATTTTCTTTTAAAAATTTTATCCATATTTTTTTGATGAAAATTAATTTATATAAATTATATTTGTCTAACTCATAATTTATTTTTTAATTAATATTTATATAAAAATAAATGAATAAATAATTAAAATTAATATTTAAAATTATAATTAAAAAAATAATATTGAGATATATTATTTATTATTTAGGGTATACCAGTCTAATTTAAATTAGATCTGTCTTATTAATAGTTTATTTTGTAATTAATATTTCTAAAAAAATAATATGTTAAATAATTAAAATACAAATTTAAAATTATACTGGATAAAAATTAAAATGAGATTTATGAATTATTATTAATGTATACCAGTTTAATGGTTTAAGTATTAAAAGGTTTTGCCGTTTAAAAGTTTAGTGATTTATGTTTTTTGGCATTTAGCGGTTTATTGGTTTTATTTAAACAATGAAATAACAAAAAAAATTATATTTGATATTTTTTCACATTTTCAAAGTTTATAACATTTTAAAATATAATAATTTTTAAATTTTTTCAAATGTAAATATAATATTAAGTTATAATAATCTTAATAATTATAAGTCATTTACATTCAATATAAATAATTACATTTCTAGATATTATAATAATGATCAAAAAAAAATTAATAAACTATTATTAATAAGATAGATATTATTTAAAATATATTGGCAAAATCTAAATTTATTCAAAATCAAAGTAAAATATCTTACTAAATAATAATTTTTTTTAATGTTTTTCTTTTTTTATAAGTTTATATTTTTGTTTATAAAAATAAATTATTTAAATTATATTTGTCTTACTCATAATTTATTTTGTAATTTATAATTCTATAATACTAAACTAATAAATAATTAAAATGAATATTTAAAAATTATAATGAATACAAATAAAATTTAGATTTATTATTTGTTATTCAGGAAATACCGGTTTAATGGTTTAAGTATTTAGGTGTTTTATGGTTCAGGAGTTTAGTGATTATTTTGTTTAGACCTTTAGTGATTTATAGTGTTTATTTAAAGAATGAAAAAACAAAAAATTTAATTTTTTGATTTTTTTTAATTTTTGAAGGTTATAACCTTTGAAAATATAATAATTTTTAATTTTTTTTAAATGTGAATATAATATTTAGTTATAATAATCTTAATAATTTTATATAGTGGGTTAATGGTTTATGTATTTAGGCATTACGGGGTTTAAAAGTTTACTGATTTAATTGTGTATGCATTTAGTGGTTTATAGGATTTATTTAAAGAATAAAATAACAAAAAATTTATTTTTATTATTTTTTGATATTTTAAAGGTTATAACCTTTGAAAATATAATAATTTTTTTTTAATGTGAATATAATATTTAGTTATAATAATCTTAATAAGTTTATATAATGTTAACTAAATATAAATAATTTTATTAATAAATATTATAATAATGATCAATAAATTAATTAATAAACTAGTATTAATAAGAATGATATAAATTAAAATATAATTGTAAAATCTAAAATGATTCAAAATCAAAATAAGATATATTAATAAAAAATAATTTTTTATTTTTTAAATTATGCCTCATTTTATAACCACATATATATTTTTTGATGAAAAATAAATTATTTAAATTATATTTGTCTCATTAATAATTTATTTTGTAATTAATATTTTAATAAAATTAACTGATAAATAATTAAAATGAATATTTAAAATTATAATGAATACTAATAAAAATTAGATTTATGATTTATTATTTAGAATATACTAATTTAATGTTATGAGTATTTATGAGCTTCGGGGATTAGGAGTTTAGTCATTTTAGTATTTACTTATTTAGTGGTTTATAAGTTTTATTTAAAAAATAAAATAAAAAAAATGTATTTTTGTTATTTTTTCTCATTTTTGAAAGTTATAACCTTTGAAAATATAATAATTTTTATTTTTTTTTGAAAAGTGAATACAATATGAAGTTAATAGTCATAATAATTAAATATCATATAAATTCAATATAAATTATTTTATTGGTATATATTATAATAATGATCATGAAAAATAATAAACAATTATTAATAAGATAAATATATTTTAAAATATATTTGTAAAATCTAAAATGATTCAAAATCAAAGTGAAATATTTTACTAAATATTAATTTTAAATTTTTAAATTTTTGTATCCATTTATATGCTTATATATTTTTTGATGAAAAATAAATTTTTTAAAATATATTTGTCTCACTAATAATTTATATTTTAATTTATATTTCTATAAAAATAAACTAATAAAAAATTAAGATGTATGTTTAAAATTATAATGAATAGTAAAAAAATGAGATTTATTATTTATTATATATAGTATATCGGTTTAATGGTTAAATTATTTAGGGGTTTTGTCGTTTAGAAGTTTAGCAATTTATGTTTTTAGGCATTTAGTGGTTTATAGGTTTTATTTATATAATAAAATATATTTTTTTTTATTTTTTTCTGATTTTCAAAGGTTATAAACTTTGAAAAGAAAATAATTTTTAATATTTTTTGAAATGTGAATACCATGTATAATTATATTAATCTTACTAATTATATATAATATAAATTAAATATAAATAATTTTAATGATAGATATTATAATAATGATCAAAAATTAAATTAACAAACTATTATTAAAAATCTAAATATTAATTAAAATTTATTTACATAACACAAAATGATTCAAAATCAAATCAAAATATATTACTAAATAATAATATTTAATTTTTAAATTTTTGCTTCTTTTTTTATGCTTATATATTTTTTTTGATTTAATATAAATTATTTAAATATTATTTGTCTCCTTCGAAATTTATTTTGAATTAATTTTTCTAAAAAATTAAACTATAAATAATTAAAATGAATATTTAAAATTATAATAAATAGAAATATAAATGAGATTTATTATTTAATAAGTACAATAAAGCTATTAAAAGGTTTGTGTATTTAGGGGTTTCGTGGTTTATGAGCTTACTGATTTAAGTAAGTAATCATTTAATGATCTATAGGTTCTATTTAAAAAATGAAATAACAAAAAAATTTATTTTTATTATTTTTTCTAATTTTTTGAGGTTATAACTTTTGAAAATCTAATAATTTTTAATTTTTTTTCAAAAGTGAATACAATATTTTTTTATAATAAACATAATAATTTAATATCATATAAATTCAATACAAACAAGTACATTGATAGATATTCTAATAATTATCAAAAAATGAATTAAAAATTTATTATGAATAAGATTGATATTACTTAAAATATAATATAAAAACCTAAAATGATTCAAAAGTAAAGCAAAATATATTAGTAAATAATAATTATTTGTTTTTTAATTTTTATTCTTTTTATAACTTATCTATTTTTTGATGAAAAATAATTTTTATAAATTATATTTTTAACACAATTTATTTTATAATTATTACAGATATATAAATAAAAAACTAAAAATCAAAATGATTTTTTTAAATTATAATGAAAACAAATAAAAATAAGATTTATTAATTATTATTTAGTGTATACCATTTTAAGGATTATCTATATAGGGGTATCATGATTTTGTAGTTTAGTGATTTAAGAGTTTAGGCATTTAGTGGTGTATAGGTTTTATTTAAACAATGAAAATAACAAAAAAATATATTTTTTTTATTTTTTCACATGTTCAAAGATTATAATCTTAGAAAACATAAAAATTTTAAAACTTCTTTCAAAAGTGAATACAATATTTAGTTATAATAATTATTAAATTTATATATCATATAAATTCAATATAAACATTTTTATTGAAAAATATTCTAATAATGAAAAAAAAAATTAATGAACTATTATTAATAAGATATATATCATTTAAAATATAATTACAAATATTAAAATTATTCAGAAGCTAACCAAAATAATTTACTATATAATAATTTTTTGTTTTAAAATTTGTTTTTAAAAATTTATCTATACTTTTTTAGATGAAAAATAATTAATATAAATTATATTTGTTTAACTCATAATTTATTTTGTAATTAATATTTATATAAAAATATACTAATAAATAATTAAAATGAATATTTAAAATTATAATGAAAAAATAATGAGTTTTATTATTTATAATTTAGGGTATACCGGTTTAATTTAAATTAGATCTATCTAACTAATAATTTATTTTGTAATTAATATTTCTATAAAAATAAACTGATAAATAATTAAAATAAAAATTAAAAATTAAACTGAATAAAAATTAAAATGAAATTTATGATTTATTATTAATGTATACAAGTTTAATTGTTTAAGTTTTAAGAGGTTTTGTCATTTAGGAGTTTAGCGATTTATGTTTTTAGGCATTTAGTGGTTTATAGGTTTTATTTAAACAATAAAATAAGAAAAAAAAATTTTGTAATTTTTTCTCATTTTCATAGGTCATAACCTTTGAAAATATAATAATATTTAACATTTTTTGAAATGTGAATAAAATATTTAGTTATAATAATATTAATAATTATATATCATATAATTTCAATATAAACAATTTTATTGATAGATATTATTATAATTATCAAAAATTAAATTAATAAACTATTAATAATAAGATAGATATTAATTAAAAAATATTTATAAAACCCAAATTGATTCAAAATTTAAGTAAAATATATTACTATATAATAATTTTTAATTTTTAAATTTTAATTCTTTTATAAGCGGATATATTTTTTTTGATTAAAAATAAATTATTTAAATTATATTTGTCGCACTCTTAATTTATTTTGTAATACTTATTTCTATAAAAATAAACTAATAGATAATTAAAATGAATATTTAAAATTATAATAAATAGAAATAAAAATTAGATTTATTAATTATTATGTATTATATAGCGGTTTAATGGTTTATTTATTTAGGTATTACGGGGTTTAGGAGTTTACTGATTTAATTGTGTATGCATTTAGTGGTTTATAGGATTTATTTAAAAAATAAAATAACTAAAAATTTATTTTTGTTTTTTAGATATTTTCAAAGGTTATAACCTTTGAAAATATAATAATTTTTAATTTTTATTGATAAATAAAAATTAAATATAAATTCAATATAATTTATATTTATATTTCATATAAATTCAATATAAATAATTTTATTGATAAATATTTTAATAATAATCAAACAATAAAATAATAATATATTATTAATCAGATAGATATCAATTAAAATATAATTACAAAACCTAAAATGATTCAGAAGGAAAGCAAAATATATTACAATATAATAAATTTTTGTATTGAAATTTTTTTTCTTTTTATAAGTTTATCTATATTTTTAGATGAAAAATAATTTATATAAATTATATTTGTCTAACTCATAATTTATATTATAATTAATATTTAATAAAGATAAATGAATAAATAATTAAATTGAATATTTTAAATTATAATGAAAAAAATAATATTGAGATTTATTATTTATTATTTATTATTAAGGGTATACGAGTTTAAAAGGATTATCTATTTAGTGTTTTCGAGATTTTGGAGTTATTGACTTAAGTGATTAGTCATTTAGTAGTTTATAGGATTTATTTAAACAATGAAATAACAATAAATTATTTTTGATATTTTGTAGATTATAGGATTTACTTAATAATTAATAAATTGAATTTTTATTTCAATTTATTATTATAATTAATATTCATATTAATTATTTATTACTTTATTTTTATAGAAATTTTTATTATAAAATAAATAATGAGTGCGACACATATAATTTAAATAATTTATTTATATTCAAAAAATATATATATGCTTTTAAAAGAAGTATAAAAGAAGTATTATTAAAAATTAAAAATTAATATCAACTAATATATTTTACTTTAATTTTTAAACAATTTGGGTTTTTTAAATATTTTTTAATTAATATCTATCTTATTATAAATAGTTTATTAATTTAATTTTTGATCATTATTATAATATCTATCAATAAAATTGTTTATATTTATTTTATATGATATAGAATTATTAAAATTATTATAACTAAATATTATATTCAACTTTCAAAAAACATTAAATATTATTAAATTTCAAAGGTTATAACATTTGAAAATGACATAAAATTACAATTTTTTTTTGTTATTTTATTGTTTAAATAAAACCTATAAATCACTAAATGCCTAAAAACATAAATCGCTAAACTCCTAATCGAAAAAACCTCAAAATACTTATATCATTAAACTAGTATACATTAATAATAAATCAAAATCTTATTTTAATTTTTATTCAGTATAATTTTAAATTTTTATTTTAATTATTTATCAGTTTATTTCTATACAAATATTAATTACAATATAAATTATTAGTGAGCCAGATATAACTTGAATTAAACTAGTATAACCTAAATAATAAATAATAAATCTCATTTTTTTTCATTATAATTTGTAATAATCATTTTAATTATTAATTTTATATTTTTATACAAATATTAATTAAAAAATAAATTATGAGTTAGACAAATATAATTTATGTAAATTATTTTTAATCAAAAAAATATAGATAAACTTTTTAAAATAAAAGAATTTTCAAAAAGAAAATTATTATATTGTAATATATTTTGCTTTGCTTATGAATCATTTTATGTTTTGTAATTATATTATAATTGATATCTATCTTATTAATAATAGATTATTAATTTATTTTTTGATCATTATTAGAATATTTATCACTAAAATCGTTTATGTTGAAATATGATATATAAATATATTGATTATTATAACTAAATATTTAATTCAGTTTTGAAAAAATTTAAAAATTATTATATTTTCAAAGGTTATCACCTTTGAAAATATCAAAAAAATAATAAAAATAAATGTTTTGTTATTTTATTTTTTAAATAAAACCTATAAACCACTAAATGCATACACAATTAAATCAGTAAACACCTAAACCCCGTAATACCTAAATACATAAACAATTAAAATGCTATATAATACATAATAATTAATAAATCTAATTTTAATTTCTATTTATTATAGTTATTATATTCATTTTAATTATTTATTAGTTTATTTTTATAGAAATATTTATTATAAAATAAATTATGAGTGCGACAAATATAATTTAAATAATTTATTTTTAATCAAAAAAAATATATACGCTTATAAAAGAAGTAAAAATTTAAAAATTAAAAACTATTATCTTGTACTATATTTTACTTTAATTTTGAATCAATTTTGGTTTTGTAAATATTTTTTAATTAATATCTATCTTATTATTAATAGTTTATTAATTTAATTTTTGATAATTATAATAATATCTATCAATAAAATTATTTATATTGAAATTATATGATATATAATTATTAATATTATTATAACTAAATATTATATTCACATTTCAAAAAATTTTAAATATGATTATATTTTCAAAGGTTATAACCTATGAAAATGAGAAAAAATTACAAAATTTTTTATGTTATTTTTTTGTTTAAATAAAACCAAAAAACAACTAAATGCCTAAAAAAATAAATCGCTAAACTTTTAAAAGACAAAACCTCTAAATACTTAAACCATTAAACTAGTATATATTAATAATAAATCATAAATATCATTTTAATTTTTATTCAGAATAATTTTAAATTTTTATTTTAATTAATTTTCAGTTTATTTTTATAGAAATATTAATTACAAAATAAATTATTAGTAAGACAGATCTAATTTAAATTAGACCGATCTACCAAAGATAATAAATAATAAATCTCATTATTTTTAATTATAAATTTAAATATTCATTTCAATTATTTATTTGTTTATTTATATAAAAATATTAATTACCAAATAATTTATGAGTTACACAAATATAATTTATTTAAATTATTTTTCATCAAAAAATTATAGATAAACTTTTTAAAAGAAAAAAAAATTTCAAAACAAAAAATTATTATATAGTAATATATTTTGCTTTGCTTCTGAATCATTTTAGATTTAGTAATTATATTTTAATTGATATCTATCTTATTAATAATAAATTATAAAGTTATTTTTTCATAATTATTAGAATATTCATCAATAAAATTGTTTATATTGAATTTATATGATATATAAATATAATGATTATTATAACTAAATATTATATTCACTTTTGAAAAATTTTAAAATTATTATATTTTCAAAGGTTATAACCTTTGAAAATGTGAAAAAATAAAAAAATATTTTTTTTCTTTGTTATTCTATTGTTTAAATAAAACCTATACAACACTAAATGCCTAAGCATTTAAATCACTAAACTTCAAAATCCCAATACCCCTATATATATAATCATTTAAATCGGTATACCCTAAATAATAATTAATAAATTTGATTTTTATTTGTTTTCATTATAATTTAAAAAATTCATTTCGATTGTTTAGTTTTTTATATTTATATATGTATTAATTATAAAATAAATTATGAGTTAAAAATATAATTTATAAAAATTATTTTCAATCAAAAAATTGATAAGCTTATAAAAAGAATAAAAATTTAAATACAAATAATTATAATTTAGTGATATATTTTGTTTTGATTTTTAATCATTTTCGGTTTTGATATTATATTTTAAGTAATAACAATCTTATTCAGAATAGAATTTTAATTTATTTTTTGATAATTATTAGAATATCTATCAATAAAATTGTTTATATTGAATTTATTTGATATATAATTAATATGATTATTATAAATAAATATTGTATTCACTTTTGAAAAAAAATTAAAAATTATTATATTTTCGAAGGTTATAACCTTAAAAATGAGAAAAAATAATAAAAATAAATTTTTTGTTATTTCATTTTTAAAATAAAACCTATAGATCATTAAATGCTTACTTACTTAAATCAGTAAGCTCAAAAATCCCGAAACCGCTAAATACATAAACCTATTAACAGCTATATACTACTTAATAAATAATAAATCTCATTTTTATTTTTATTTATTATAATTTTTAATATTCATTTTAATTATTTATAGTTTATTTTTTTAGAAAAATTAATTACAAAATAGATTTCGAGTGAAAGAAATATTATTAAAATAATTTATTTTTAATCAAAAAAATATAAGCTTATAAAAAGAAGGACAAATTTAAGAAATTAAATATTATTATTTAGTCATATATTTTGATTAGATTTTGAATCATTTTGTGTTATGTAAAAATATTTTAATTAATATTTATATTATTAATTATAGATTATTAATTTAATAATTGATCTTATTTTATTATCTATCATTAAAATTGTTTATATTGAATTTATATGATATATAATTAGTAGGATTAATATAATTATACATAGTATTCACATTTCAAAAAATTTTAAAAATTATTTTATTTTTAAAGGTTATAAGCTTTGAAAATCAGAAAAAATCTAAAATTTTTTTTTTATTTTTATTATATAAATAATACCTATAAGCCACTAAATACCTAAAAACATAAATTGATAAACTCCTAAATGACAAAACTCTGTAATAATAAAATCATTAAATCGGTATACCACATATAATAAATCATAAATCTCATTTAATTTGTATTCATTATAATTTTAAATATTCATTTTAATTATTTATTTGTTTATTTTTTATAAAAATATTAATAAAAAAATAAATAATGAGCGAAACAACTATAATTTTAATAATTTATTTTTAATCAAAAAAAATATAAGCATTTTAAAAGAAATAAAAATTTAAAAACAAAAAATTATTATTTAGTAATATATTTTACTTTGATTTTTAATCATTATATATAGGTTTTGCAATTATATTTTAATTGCTATCAATCTTATTAAGAATAGTTTATTAATTTATTATTTGATCAAGTTTATAATATCTAATAATAAAATTACTTATATTGAATTTAAATGTCTTATAATTATTATGATTATTATAACTAAATATTATATTTACATTTGAAAAAAATTTAAAAATTATTATATTTTCATGTGTTATAACCTTCAAAAATGATAATAAATCATAAAAATAATTTTTTTATTATTTTATTATTTAAATAAAACTTATAAACCACTAAATGCCCAAACATTTAAATCTCTAAACTACTAAATACCAAAACCCCCTAAATACTTAAACAATTTACCCAATTTAACCTAAATAATAAATATTAAATAATAAATCTCATTTTTATTTGTATTGATTATAATTTTAAATATTCATTTTAATTATTTTTTAGTTTATATTTATAGAAATATTAATTACAAAATAAATAATGAGTGAGACATATATAATTTTAATAATTTATTTTTTATGAAAAAAATATAACCTTATAAAAATAAACAAAATTTCAAAAATTTAAAATATTATTTTGTAATATAATTTACTTTGATTTTGAATTATTTTGGGTTATGCAAATATATTTTAATTAATATCTATCTTATTAATAATAGTTTATTAATTTATTTTTTGATCATTAAAATAATATATATTAATAAAATTTTTTATATTGAATTTACATTAAATATAATTATTAAGAGTATTACAACTAAATTTTGTATTCATATTTTAGAACTATTAAAAAATTTTTATATTTTCAAAGGTTATAACCTTTGAAAATCACGAAAATTCATAAAAATAAATTTTTTGTTATTTCATTGATTAAATAAAACCTATAAACACCTAAATGTGTAAACATATAAATCAATAAACTCATTAACCCCAAAACCACAATAAACTTAAAACCATTAAATCGGTATACCCTAAATAATTAATCAGAAATCTCATTTTTATTAGTATTCATTATAATTTTATATATACATTTTAATTCTGTATTAGTTTATTTTTATAGAAATATAGATTAAAAAATAAATTAATAGTGAAACAAATATAATATAAATAATTTATTTTTCATCAAAAAATATATAAGCTTAGAAATGGATACAAAAATTTAAAATTAATATTTAGTAAAATATTTCACTTTGATTTTGAATCATTTTAGTTTTTGTAAATATATTTTAAACAATATTTATCTTATTAATAATTGTTTATTAATCTTTTGTATGATCATTATTATAATATATATCAATATAATTATTTATATTAAATTTACATGATATATAATTATTAAGATTATCATAACTAAATATAGTATTCACATTTAAAAAAATATATAAAAATTGTTATAGTTTCAAAGGTTATATCCTTCAAAAATGTGAACAAATAACAAAAAAAATGTAAATATTTTATTTTTTAAATAAAACATATAAACTACTAAATGCCTAAACACTTAAATCACTAAATTCTTAAATCCCAAAACTCCAAAATATATAATATTTTAAACATGTATATTTTATCTTATTAATAATAGTTTTATTTAATATCTATCTTATTAATATATTTACTTTGATTATGAATCATTTTAGGTTTTGCAAATTAATTTTATTTAATATCTATCTTATTAATAAAAGTTTATTATTTTATTTTATTAATCTCATCATAATATCGATAAAAAAAATTATTTATATTGAATTTACATAATATATAATTATTTAGATTATTATAATAAAATAATATTTTCACATTTTAAAAAAATTTAAAAATTATTAAGTTTTCAAAGGTTATAACATTTGAAATTAACAAAAAATAAAAAAATAAATTTTTTGTTATTAGAATTTTTAAATAAAATCTATAAACCATAAATTAACTAAATTCTTAATGACTAAACTCATAAACCCCGAAGCCCATAAATACATAAGCCTTTAAATTAGTATACTCTAAATAATAAATAATAAATCTCATTTTTATTAGTATTCATTATAATTTTAAATATTCGTTTTAATTATTTATCAGTTTATTTTTATTGAAATATTAATTACAAAATAAATTATTAGTGAGACGGATATAATTTAAATAATTTATTTTTCATCAAAAAAATATAACATCATAAAAAGAGGCAAAATTTTTAAAACAAAATATTATTATTTAGTAATTTATTTTAATTTAATTTTGAATAATTTTAGATTTTGCAATTATATTTTAATTTATATCATTCTAATTAATAATAGTTTATTAAATTATTTATTGATCAATATTATAATATCTATTAATAAAATAATTTATATTGATTTTACATTATATATAATTTTCAAGATTATTAGAAATAAATATTATATTCACATTTTAAAAAAAATTAAAGATTATTATATTTTCGAAGGTTATAAACTTCGAAAATTAGATAAAATAACTTAAGGCATAAACACTTAAATGACTAAACCTCAAAACACATAAATACTTAAACCATTAAACCTTTATATCCTGAAAAATAAATAATAAATCTCAATTTTATTCGTATTCATTATAATTTTAAATATTTATTTTAATTATTTATTAGTTTATTTTTATAGAATTATAAATTACAAAATAAATTATGAGGAAGACAAATATAAAATTAAATAATTTATTTTTAATTACAAAAATATAAACTTATAAAATATGATAAATATTAAAAAAATTATTATTTAGTAATATATACTTTGATTTTGAATAAATTTAGATTTTGAAGATTTATTTTAAATAATATCTATCTTATTAATAATAGTTTATTAATTTATTTATTGATCATTATTATAATATCTAGCAATGTGATTATTTTTATTGAATTTAAATGACTTATATTTATTAAGATTATTATAACTAAATATTATATTTACATTTGAAAAAAATTTAGAAATTTTTATATTTTCAAAGGTTATAACCTTCAAAAATTAAAAAAGAAAAATAAAAATAAATTTTTCGTTATATCATTATTTAAATAAAACTTATAGACCACTAAATGCCTAAACACTTAAATCTATAAACTCCTAAACACAAAAGCCCCTAAATACTTAAACTTTAAACTCGTAAACCTTAAATATAATTTAAATAATTTATTTTTCTTCAAAAAAAATATAAGCTTATAAAAAGAAGCAAAAACTAAAAAACAAAAATTATTATTTGCTAATAAATTTTTCTTTAATTTTGAATAATTTTAGGATTTGCAATTATATTTTAATTTTATATCTATCATATTAATAATAGCATATTAATTTATTTTTTGATAATTGATAACATATTTATCAATAAAATTGTTTATATTTAGTTTATATTATATATACTTATAATGATTCTTATTACTAAATATTGTATTCACTTTTTTAAAAAAATTTAAAATTATCACATTTTCAAAGGTTATTACCTTTGAAAATGTGAGAAAATATCAAAAATAATTTTTATTATTTCATTATTTAAATAAATCCTATAAACTACTAAATGCCTAAACACTTAAGTCAATAACTCCAAAATCTTGAAAACCCTAAATAGATAATCCTTTTAAACTGGTATACACTAAATAATAAATCTCAATATTATTTTTTTCATTATAATTTAAAATATTCATTTTAATTATTTATCCGTTTATTTTTTTATTAAATATTAATTACAATATAAATTATGAGTTAGACAAATATAATTTATATAAAATATTTTTAATCAAAAAATATAGATAAACTTATAAAAAGAAAAAAAAATTCAAAACAAAAATTTATTATATAATAATATATTTTGCTTTCATTCTAAATCATTTTAGGTTTTGTAATTATATTTTAATTGATATCTATCTTATTAATAATAGATTATTAATTTATTTTTTGTTTATTATTAGAATATTTATCAATAAAATTATTTATATTGAATTTATATGAAATATAAATATAATGATTATTATAACTAAATATTGAATTCACTTTTGAAAAAAATTTAAAAATTATTATATTTTCAAATGTTATAACATTTGAAAATATCAAAAAATAATAAAAATAAATTTTTTGTTTATTTATTTTTTAATTAAAACCTATAACCACTAAATGCATACATAGTTAAATCAGTAAACTCCTAAACCTCGTAATGCCTAAATACATAAACCAATAAACAGCCATATACTACTTAATAATTAATAAATATAATTTTTATTTCTATTTATTATAATTTTAAATATTTATTTTAATTATTAATTAGTTTATTTCTATAGAAATATTTATTACAAAATAAATTATGAGTGCTAGAAATATAATTTAAATAATATTTTTAATCAATAAAAGTATTTACGCTTATATTATAAGTAAAGATTTAAAAAATAAAAATTATTATTTAGTAATATATTTCACTTTAATTTTGAATCAATTTGGGTTTTGTAAATATTTTTTAAATTATTATCAATCTTATTATTAATAGTTTTTAATTTAATTTTTGATCATTATTATAATATCTATCAATAAATTTATTTATATTGAATTTATATGATATATAATTATTAGTATTATTATAACTAAATAAAACCTATAAACCACTAAATGCCTAAAGCATAAATCGCTAAACTCTTAAATAACAAAACCTAGAAATACTTAAACAATTAAACTGGTATACATTAGTAATAATTCATAAATTTCATTTTAATTTTTATTCAGTTTAATTTTAAATTTTTATTTTAATTATTTATTAGTTTATTTTATAGAAATATTAATTACAAAATAAATTATTCGTTATATAGATCTAATTTAAATTAAACCGGTATACCCTTAATAATAAATAATAAAACTCATTTTTTTTTCATAATAATTTTAAATATTCATTTTAATTATTTATTTGTATATTTTTATATAATTATTAATTACAAAATAAATTTTGAGTTAAAGAAATATAATTTACATAAATTATTTTTCATCAAAAAATTATAAATAATCTTTTTAAAAGAAAAAAAAATTTCAAATAAAAAATTATTATATAGTAATATATTTTGTTTTTCTTTTGAATCATTTTAGGTTTTGTACTTATATTTTAATTAATATCTATCTTATTAATAATAGACTATTTCTTTATTTTTTGATCATTATTAGAATATTTATCAATAAAAATGTTTATATTGAATTTATATGATATATAAATATAATGATTATTATAACTAAATGCCTAAACACTTAAATGACTAAACTACAAAATCCTGATACCCATATATAGATAATCCTTTAAACCAGTATACACTAAATAATAATTAATAAATCTCATTTTTATTTGTTTTCATTATAATTTAAAAAAATCATTTTGATTGTTTATTTTTTTATTTATATATATATATTAATTATAAAATAAAATATGAGTTAAAAATATAATTTATTAAAAATAATTTTTCATCAAAAAATAGATAAGCTTATAAAAAGAATAAAAATTTAAAAACAAATAATTATTATTAAGTAATAATGTTTGCTTTGCATTTGAATCATTTTAGGTTTTGATATTATATTTTAACTAATATAAATCTTATTCATAATAAATTTTTAATTTATTTTTTGATAATTATTAGAATATCTATAAATAAAAGCATTTATATTGAATTTATATGATATATAATTATTATGATTATTATAAATAAATATTAATTCACTTTTGAAAAATTTAAAAATTATTATATTTTCAAAGGTTATAACCTTTGAAAATATCAAAAAATAATAAAAATAATTTTTTTTTATCTTTTTTCTTAAATAAAAACGATAAACCACTAAATGCATACACAGTTAAATCAGTAAACTCCTAAACCCCGTAATGCCCAAATACATAAACCATTAAACTGATATATACTACTTAATAATTAAGAAATCTAATTTTTATTTCTATTTATTATAATTTTAAAAATTCATTATAATTATTTATTAGTTGATTTTTATAGAAATAAGTATTACAAAATAAAGTATGAGTGCGACAAATATAATTTAATTAATTTATTTTTAATAAAAAAATATACGCTAAAAATAAGTAAAAATTTAAAAATTAAA
The DNA here is from genome assembly GCA_029783825.1 of Sapria himalayana. Lineage (NCBI taxonomy): Eukaryota > Viridiplantae > Streptophyta > Magnoliopsida > Malpighiales > Rafflesiaceae > Sapria > Sapria himalayana. The sequence continues at coordinate 77,814 of JAREIK010017443.1, forward strand.
AATTATTATCCAGTAATATATTTTAGTTTAATTTTGAATCAATTTAGGTTTTGTAAATATTTTTTATTTAATATCTATCTTTTTATAATTAGTTTATTAATTTAATTTTTGATCATTATTATATTATCTATCAATAAAATTGTTTATATTGAATTTATATGATATATAATTATTAATAATATTAAAACTAAATCTTGTATTCACTTTTCAAATAATTATAAATATTATTATATTTTGAAAGGTTATAACCTATGAAATTGATAACAAATTATAAGAATTTTTTTTGTTATTTTATTTTTTTATATAAAACCTATAAACCACTAAAAGCCTAAATACATAAATCGCTAAACTTCTAACGACAAAACCTCTAAATACTAAAACTATTAAACTAGTATACAATAATAATAAATCTTAAATCTCTTTTTAATTTTTATTCAGTATAATTTTAAATTTTTATTTTAATTATTTATCAGTTTATTTTTATAGAAATATTAATTACAAAATAAATTATTAGTGAGACGTATCTAATTTAAATTAAATCGGTATCCCTAAATAATAAATAATAAATAATAAATAATAAATAATAAATCTCATTTTTTTTTCATTATAATTTTAAATAGTCATTTTAATTATTTATTCATTTATTTATATATAAATATTATTTAGAAAATAAATAGAGTTAGACAACTATAATTTATATAAATTATTTTTCATCAAAAAATTATTGATAAACTTTTTAAAACAAAAAAAAAATTAAAAACAAAAAATTTTTATATAGAGATATATTTTGCTTTTCTTCTGAATCATTTTAGGTTTTGTAATTATATTTTAATTGATATCTATCTTATTAATAATAGATTATTAATTTATTTTTTAATCATTATTAGAATATTAATCAATAAAATAGTTTATATTGAATTTATATGATATATAAATATAATAATTATTATAACTAAATATTGTATTCACATTTAAAAAATATTTAAAATTTATTATATTTTCAAAGGTTATAACCTTTGAAAATATCAAAAAATAATAAAAATAAATTTTTTATCATTTTATTTTTTTAATAAAACCTATATACCACTAAATGCAGACACAGTTAAACCAGTAAGCTCCTAAACTTCATAATGCCTAAATACATAAACCATTAAACTGCTATATACTACTTAATAATTAATAAATCTAATTTTTATTTCTATTTATTATAATTTTAAATATTCATTTTAATTATTTATTAGTTTATTTTTATAGAAATATTTATTACAAATTAAATTATCAGAGCAACATATATATTTTAAATAATATATTTTTAATCAAAAAAATATATGCTTATAAAAGAAGTAAAAATTTAAAAATTAAAAATTAATTTTCCAGTAATATATTTTACTTTAATTTTGAATCAATTTGGGTTTTGTAAATATTTTGTAATTAATATCAATCTTTTTATTAATAGTTTATTAATTTAAATTTTGATATTTATAAGAATATCTATCAATAAAATTGTTTATATTGAATTTATATGCTATATAATTATTAATATTATTATAACTAAATATTATATTCACATTTCAAAAAATTTTAAATATTATTATATTTTCAAAGGTTATATAACCTATGAAAATGTGAAAAAATTATACATTTTTTTTGTTATTTTATTGTTAAAATAAAACCTATAAACCACTAAATGCCTAAAAACATAAATTGCTAAACTCCTAAACGACAAAACTTTTAAATACTTAAACTATTAAAAAGGTGTATATTAATAAAAAACCATAAATCTCAATCTAATTTTTATTAAGTATAATTTTAAATTTTTATTTTAATTATTTATTAGTTTATTTTTATAGAAATTTTAATTACAAAATAAATTATTAGTGAGAAAGATTTAATTTAAATAATTTATTTTTCATCAAAAAAAATATATATCCTTATAAAAAGAGGCAAAATTTTAAAAACAAAAATTTATTATATAGTAATATATTATATTTTTATATTGAATTATTTTAGATTTTGCAATTATATTTTAATTTATATCATTCTTATTAATAATAGTTTATTAATTTTTTAATGATCATTATTATAATATCTATTAATAAAATTATTTATATTGAGTTTACATTATATATAATTATTAAGATTATTATTACTGAATATTATATTCACATTTAAAAAAAAATTAAAAATTATTATTATTTAACAGGTTATAACCTTCAAAAATAAAAAAAAAATCAAAAAATTAAATTTTTTATTTTTTCATTCTTTAAATAAAAACTTTAAATCACTAAAGGCCTAAACACTTAAATCACTAAACCGCAAAACACCTAAATACTTAAACCATTAAACTAGTATATCCTGAATAATAAATAATAAATCTCTATTTTATTTGTATTCATTATAATTTTAAATATTCATTTTAATTATTTATTTGTTTATTTTTATAAAATTATAAATTAAGAATTAATTATGAGGAACACAAATATAATTTAAATAATTTACTTAAAATAACAAAAAATATAAACTTATAAACAGAAGCAAAACATCAAATAAAGTATTATTTTGTAATATATTTTAATTTGATTTTGAATAAATTTACGTTTTTTCAAATATATTTAAAATAATATCTATCTTATTAATAATAGTTTATTAATTTAATTTTTGATCATTAATATAATATATTTCAATATAATTGTTTATATTGAATTTACATGATTTATAATTATTAAGATTATCATAACAAAATATAGTATTCACATATAAAAAAAAATTTAAAAATTGTTATATTTTCAAAGTTTATATCCTTCAAAAATGAGAAAAAATAAAAAAAATAAATTTTTTGTTATATCATTGTTTAAATACAACTTATAAACCATTAAATGCACAAATACATAAATATCTATACTCCTAAACCCCGAAGCCTCTAAATATTCAAACCTTCAAAAATTCCTTAACCTTAAATATAATTTAAATAATTTATAGTAATATTAATTACAAAATAAATTATGAGTGATACAAATATAATTTAAATAATTTATTTTTCATCAAAAAAACATATGAGCTTATAAAATGACGCAAAAACTAAAAAAAGATTATTATTTAGTAATAAATTTTACTTTGATTTTGAATCATTTTAGGTTTTTTACATATATTTTAATTTATATCTATCATATTAATAATAGTTTATTAATTTATTTTTTGATAATTGATATTATATCTATAAAAAAAATTATTTATATTTAGTTAATATTATATATATTTATAATATTTATTATTACTAAATAATGTATTCACATATTTAAAAAATTTTAAAATTATTATATTTTCAAATGTTATAACCTTTATAAATTTGAAAAAATATCAAAAAAGAATTTTTTGTTATTTCATTCTTTGAATAAAACCTATAAACAATTAAATGCCTAAATATTTAAATCAATAACTTCTAAATCTCAAAACCCTAAATAGATAAATTTATTAAACATGTATATCCTAAATAATAAAAAATAAATCTCATTTTTATTTTTTTTATTATAATTTTAAATATTCATTTTAATTATTTATTTGTTTATTTTTATATAAATATTAATTACAAAATAAATTATAAGTTTTACAAATATAATTTATACAAATTATTTTTCAACGAAAAAATATAGATAAACTTAATAAAAGAAGAAAAAAATTAAAAACAACAAAATATTATATAGTAATATATTTTGCTATGTTTCTGAATCATTTTAGGTTTTGTAATTATATTTTAATTAATATCTAACTTATTAATAATAGAATATTAATTTATTTTTTGAACATTATTCGAATATTTCTTAATAAAAATGTTTATATTAAATTTATATGATATATAAATTTAATAATTATTATAACTAAATATTGTATTCACTTTTGAAAAAAGTTTTAAAATTTTTATATTTTCAAAGATTGTAACCTTTGAACATGTGAAAAAATAAAAATTTTTTTTTTGTTATTTCTTTGTTTAAATAAAACCTATAAATCACTTAATGCCTAAACACTTAAATCACTATACTATAAAATCCCGATACCCCTATATAGATAATCCTTTAAACCGGTATGCCCTAAATAATAATTAATAAATCTCATTTTTATTTGTTTTAATTATAATTTAAAAAATTCATTTTGATTTTTAAGTTTTATATATATATATATATTAATTATAAAATAAATTATGAGTTAAAATATAATTTATAAAAATTATTTTTCATAAAAAATTTGATAAGCTTATAAAAAGAATAAAAATTTAAAAACAAATAATTATTATTAAGCAATATATTTTGCTTTCCTTTAGAATCATTTTAGGTTTTGATATTATAGTTTAAGTAATATCAATCTTATTCATAATAGATTTTTAATTTATTTTTTGATAATTATTAGAATATTTATGAATAAAATTGCTTATATTGAATTTTTACTGAATATTATAATTATTATATTTTTATATATTTATTAATTACATAATAAATTGAGTTAGAAAAATATAATTTATATAATTATTTTTCATCAAAAAAATATAAATAAACTTTTTAAAATAAAAAAAATTCGAAGCAAAAAATTATTATATAGCAATATATTTTGCTTTGTTTCTGAATCATTTTAGATTTTCTAATTATATTTAAATTAATATCTATTTTATTAATAATAGATTATTAATTTATTCTTTGATCATTATTAGAATATTTATCAATAAAAATATTTATATTGAATTTATATGATATATAAATATAATGATTATTAAAACTAAATATTGTATTCACTTTGAAAAAAATTTAAAAATTATTATATTTTCAAAGGTTATAACCTTTGAAAATATTAAAAAATAAAAAAAATAAATTTTTTGATATTTTTTTATAAATAATACCTATAAACAACTAAATGTATACACAGTTAAATTAGTAAACTCCTAAACCCCGTAATGACAAAATACATAAACCATTAAACCGCTATATACTACTTAATAATTAATAAATCTAATTTGTAATTCTATTTATTATAATTTTAAATATTCATTTTAATTATTTATCAGTTTATTTTTATAGAAATATTTATTAAAATTAAATTATGAGTCCGAAAAATATATTTTAAAAAATATATATGCTTATAAAAGAAGTAAAAATTTAAAAATAAAAAATTTTTATCCAGAAATATATTTTACTATAATTTTGAATCAATTTGGGTTTGTAATTATTTTTTTAATTAATATCTATCTATATTTTAATAGTTTATAAATTTAATTTTGATCATTATTATAATATATATCAATAAAATTGTTTTCTGAATTTATATGATATATAATTATTAATATTATTATAACTAAGTATTGTATCCACATTTCAAAAAATTTTAAATATTATTATATTTTCAAAGATTATGACCTATGAAAATGAGAAAAAAAATATAGCAAATTTTTTTGATATTTTATTTTTTTAAATAAAATGTATAAAACACTAAAAGCCTAAAAACATAAATCGCTAAAATCCTAAATGAAAAAACCTCTAAATACTTAAACTATTAAACTGGTATACAGTAATAATAAATCATAAATCTCATTTTAAATTGTATAAAGTATAATTTTAAATTGTTATTTTAATTATTTATCTGTTTATTTTTATAGAAATATTAATTACAAAATAAATTATTAGTGAGACAGATCTAATTTAAATTAAAACACTATCCCTAAATAATAAATAATAAATCTCATTTTTTTATTATAATTTTAAATATTCATTTTAATTATTTATTTGTTTATTTATATATAAATATTAATTACATAATAAATTGAGCTAGACAAAAATAATTTATATAAATAATTTTTCATAAAACAATTATAGATAAACTTTTTGAAATAAAAAAAAAATTTAAAAGAAAAAATTATTATATAGTAATATATTTTGTTTTGCTTCTGAATCATTTTAGGTTTTGTAATTATATTCTAATTGATAAAAATCTTATTAATAGTAGAATATTAATTTATTTTTTGATCATTATTAGAATATTCATCAATAAAATTGTTTATATTGAATTTACATGATATATAATTATAAAGATTATTATAACTAAATATTATATTTACATTTGAAAATAATTTCAAATTTATTATATTTTTAAAGATTATCATCTTTGAAAATGAGATAAAATCACAAAAATAAATTTTTTGTTATTTTATTGTTAATATAAAACATATAAACTACTAAATGCCAAAATGGTTAAATCATTAAACTACTAAACCACAAAACATCAAAACCCTTAAATACTTAAACATTTAAACCATCTTTAAAGGTTTAAGTATATATAAATAATATATAAATATCTATCAATAAATAATAGTATATTAATTTATTTTTTGATCATTATTATATTTATATTTATATTTAGTTTATTAATATCTATCAATAAAATTGTTTATTTTTAATTTACATGATATATAATTTTTAATTTTATTATAACTAAATATTGTATTCACATTTGAAAAAAATTCTAAAAATTATTTTATTTATAAAGGTTATAAGCTTCAAAATTGATAAAAAATATGAAAAATAATTTTTTTCTTATTTCATTATTTAAATAAAACATATAAACTACTAAATGCCTAAATACTTAAATCACTAAACTCCTAAAATCCTAAATACTTAAACCATTAAACCGGTATACCCTAAATAATTAATCATGAATCTCATTTTTATTTGTATTCATTATAATTATAATATTCATTTTAATTATTTATTAGTTTATTTTTATAGAAATATTAATCGCAAAATAAAATTATGAATGAGACAAATATAATTTAAATAACTTATCTTCATCAAAAAAATTTATAAGCTTATAAAAAGAATCAAAATTTTAAAAATAAAAAATTATTATTTAGTAATATATTTTACTTTGATTTTGAATCATTTTAGGTTTTGCAAAAATTATTTAAATTAATATCTATCTTATTAATAATAGTTTATTAATCTATTTTATGATCAGTATTATAATATCGATCAATAAAATTTTTTATATTGAATTTACATGATATTTAATTTTAATGATTATTATAATTAAATATTGTATTAACATTTGAAAAAAAATTAAAAATTATAATATTTTCCATGGTTATAACCTTGAAAATAAGAAAAAATCATAAAAATAATTTTTTTGTTATTTAATTATTTAAATAAAACTTATAAACCAGATAATACCTAAATACTTAAATTACTAAACTCTTAAACCCTGATACTTCTGCACCACACACACATAGCGACGGACCACATCACACACTTGCACATATTCTTGTCCATTATGGTGTAGCATTTAGAAGGGACAGCAAGTCCTGGAAGCAGCCAAAAGTATGGGACACCAGCTTGAAGAGGGCCCCACTAGCAAGCCGGGATGATAACATTTAGACAACTAACGAAACGAGCAAAGTGGTCGGGAGTAAACCTAGGAGTAGCTATGAGTGGGTCCCACTAGCCTTATCAGGCAGCATAGAGGGACACCCAACCGTCTCCCAACAAGAGTAGCGGGTAATCCATGATTAATTGGAGAGCCGGCAAAATCTGAAGCATCACCAAGCAGGGCCAGTAAGCAATGGAGTCCAGACCAGCCACACGGGAGCGAAAGATTCAAACTTGTTGTTTATGTTTGTAGTCTTATTTGTAATTTGAACTTTGTATGCACCATGTACTTGTAGAGACAGATCATGACATACTCACAAACACAATCTTGTCTATTCTCTATGTAGCATGCAATGAAGGCAACTAGTACCATGAGTATCTCTAAGTGGGGCCCACTAATGTATTTTGTAAATACACATTAGGCAATGCTACACTCCCGGGAGCAGAAGACCCATCTTTATAGCATTTTATAATTTTACTTGTATTCTAGCTTGGTTGTATGCATAGATAATTAGACTATGAGATGGACCTCATCAGACATGCACACCAATGAATCCATATTTTTTGATATTTTGTCGGTGCAACATACAGCCACTTCTTGGAGCTCGAGTAGGAAGCATTCTAACCCAAGAGATACTCTTTTGAGGATCATTGGAGCAAAAGAATGTGGAATTCAGAGGTGAGAATGAATTGACAAAGTGCCATATATATGTACATGTGGATTTATGGGTATTCAGTTTTACATGTATTCCATTGCATATCAATGACATAGGCAAACACTTGATGCTGCATGTTACACACATGCACAATCTTATATTTGCATAGTTTTAATATGGTGTATCATTCAGGTTCCTCCAAAAGGCTTTGACAAATCTGAATGGAAAGGATGCAGTGCGCATAATGACTCATTGCCAACTCTGAAGTCCGGGGATGCCAGGTGATTTTAGTTGTATTCGTACGCTTGAAATTATTAGGCATTATGTTTTTTTATGTATTTTATGCATAGAATCATTAAGGTGCATAGGATTTGGTGGGCTGGCCTAAATTAGTCAGATTTTTAGTCTCTTGTAAGTTGTGTGCCTAAATGATAAATAAAGTGTGTATTTTCTAAAAAAACAATAAAAAACAATAAAAAACAATAAACCCTAAACTTTAAATCCTAAACCTTAAACCATAAACTATAACCCTAATCCATAAACCTTAAATCCAAAATCTCATGTTTTGCACTTTTAAAATCAAATGACTAAGTGTTAAATTTAAATTGAAATTTACAACTTTTAGGAATGTCACAGATTTATTTTTCTGTATATGTAACACAAAGTCAAGACTCAAGGGGTGAGTTATGGATTCAGTCTCTTTCTTGCTTTAGATTATTGTAGCATTAGCAATTGTCATGATTGTATAATATATCTCTAGAACACAAAATCATATCTATGATAATATGCCATAACTTGAGTCTCTCTGTTGAACATATTGTTTTGGCACTAAGAATGATCAGAATACATATTTAATCACTATAATACTGGGTCACAGTATTGGTATGACCATAGCTTGTGCATTTTATGTTTATATTGAAAAGTCATTGCACTAGGAATGATTGTAACTTTGGACATTCCTCAAGAGCAAAAGTCATGACCCTAGAAATAGTTAAAGCTCGAGTACAACTCTTTATAACTTTCTATAGCTAAAATTTTTGGGATTTGAAATATCACTATTACTTTTTTCTTTGATTTGTGACCTCAAGTGTCAATATGCAAGACTAATATTTTGAGCAATGATTAAAACCATGTATACATTTGAATATCATTTATTTATGCCTTTTTGTGTATTGTGAGCTTGTATACATAACTGATTTAAAATAAAAAAAAAGAAAAGATACTTTTCATATCAATGAGGATATAAAAAAAGGCTTAGACATGCCAATAAAATAAATTTTTTGATCCTTGATTGAAAGAGAGCCCATACTTCTTGCACTCCTCAAACCACCGTGGGGCTAGTTTGTTCTAATAGGCTACAATGTGGTTATTTTTTTAGAGGTGAACTATGTTTTAAAAAATTGCTTTGAGTGTGTTCATGAGAGACATTTTAGAAGAAATTACAATAATCAATATAAATAGTATCCTCAACAACTAGCTATTCGAACACATATTGGTACAACTTTGGTTTAGTCTATTAGCGTACATGTGTCAAATTACCTTTGATAGCCCAGTGATTCAACATCAAATATGATGAGACATAATAGAGATAAAGTAAAAGCTCCTATTATTTTGGTTAGAGCTTTAGCAATCATTCTTGAGTTGAGAGAGGAACAAAATAAATTATTTTAATTATTCAGTATAATTTTAATTTTTATTTTAATTATTTATCATTTTATTTTTATAAAAATATTAATTACAAAATAAATTATTAGTGAGACAGATCTAATTTAAATTAAACCGGTATATCCTAAATAATAAATAATAAATAATAAATCTCATTTTTTTTCATTTTAATTTTAAATTTTCAAATTTAATTATTTATTTGTTTATTTTTATATAAATATTAATACAAAATAAAGAATGAGTTACACAAATATAATTTATATAAATAATTTTTCATCAAAATAATATAGATAAACTTTTTAAAAGAAAAAAAAATTTCAAAACAAAAAATTATTATATAGTAATATATTTTTCTTTGCTTCTGAATCATTTAAGGTTTTGTAAATATATTTTAATTGAAATCTATCATATTAATAATAGATTATTAAGTTATTTTTTCATCATTATTAGAATATTTATCAATACAAATGTTTATATTGAATTTATATGATATAAAATATAATGATTATTATAAATAAATATTGAATTCACTTTTGAAAAAAATTTAAAAATTATTATATTTTCAAAGGTTATAACCTTTGAAAATAAAAAAATTTAATAAAAATAAATATTTATTATTTTAATTTTTAAATAAAACCTATAAACAACTAAATGTATACACAATTAAATCAATAAACTCTTAAAGGCCATGATGCCAAAATACATAAACCATTAAATCACTATATACTTCTTAATAATTAAGAAATCTAATTTTTATTTTAATTTATTATAATTTTAAATATTCATTTTAATTATTTATTAGTTTATTTTTATATAAATTTTTATTACAAAATAAATTATGAGTGCGACAAAAATAATTTAAATATTTAATTTTTAATAAAAAAAAATATACGCTTATAAAAGAAGTAAAAATTTAAAAATTAAAAATTATTATCCAATAATATTTTTTACTTTGATTGTGAATCAATTTGGGTTTTGTAAATATTTTTAATTAATATCTATCTTATTTTTAATAGTTTATTAATTTAATTTTTGATCATTATTATAATATCTATCAATAAAATTGTTTATATTTATTTTATATGATATAGAATTATTAAAATTATTATTACTAAATATTGTTTTAAAATTTCTAAAATTTTTAAATATTATTAAATTTTTAAAGATTATAACATTTGAAAATGACAAAAAAATACAATTTTTTTTTGTTATTTTATTGTTTAAATAAAACCTATAAATCACTAAATGCCTAAAAACATAAATCGCTAAACTCCTAAATGTAAAATCTCAAAATACTAAAACCATTAAACTGGTATACATTAATAATAAATCATAAATATCATTTTAATTTTTATTCAGTATAATTTTAAATTTTTATTTTAATTATTTATCAGTTTATTTTTATAGATTTATTAATTAAAAAATAAATTATTAGTGAGACAGATATAACTTAAATTAAACTGGTATACCCTAAATAATAAATAATAAATCTCATTTTTTTTCATTATAATTTTTAAAATTCATTTTAATTATTAATTTTTTATTTTTATATAAATATTAATTAAAAAATAAATTATAAGTTAGACAAATATAATTTATATAAATTATTTGTAATCAAAAAAATATAGATAAACTTTTTAATATAAAAAAAATTTTCAAAACAAAAAATTATTATATAGTAATATATTTTGCTTTGCTTATGAATCATTTTATGTTGTGTAATTACATTTTAATTGATATCTATCTTATTAATAATAGATTATTAATTTATTTTTTGATCATTATTAGAATATTAATCACTAAAATTGATTGTAGTGAATTTATATGATATATAAATATAATGATTTTTATAATTTAATATTGAATTCACTTTTTAAAAAAATTTAAAAATTATAATATTTCCTAAGGTTATAACCTTTGGAAATATGATAAAATAATAAAAATAAATTTTATGTTATTTTATTTTTTAAATAAAACCTATAAACCACTAAATGCATACATAGTTATATCAGTAAACTTCTAGACACCGTATTGCTCAAATACATAAATCATTAAACAGCTATATACGACTTAATAATTAATAAATTGAATTTTTATTTCAATTTATTATTATTGTAAATTTTCATTTTAATTATTTATTAGTTTATTTTAATATAAATTTTTATTACAAAATAAATTATGAGTGTGACACATATAATTTAAATAATTTATTTTTAATCAAAAAATATATATACTCTTTTGAAAGAAGTATTATTAAAAATTAAAAATTATTATCAACTAATATATTTTACTTAAATTTTGAATCAATTTGGGTTTTGTAAATATTTTTTAATTAAAATCTATCTTATTATAAATAGTTTATTAATTTAATTTTTGATCATTATTATAATATCTATCAATAAAATTGTTTATATTTATTTTATATGATATATAATTATTTAAATTATTATAACTAATTATTGTATTCAAATTTCAAAAAATTTTAAATATTATTAAATTTTCAAAGGTTATAACATTTTAAAATGACAAAAAATTACAATTTTTTTTGTTATTTTATTGTTTAAATAAAACATATAAATCAGTAAATGCCTAAAAACATAAATGAATAAATTACTAAATGACAAAACCTCAAAATACATAAACCATTGAACTAGAATAAATTAATAATAAATCATAAATCTCATTTTAATTTTATTCAGTATAATTTTAAAATTTTATTTTAATTATTTATTAGTTTATTTTTATAGAAATATTACTTATAAAATAAATAATTAGTGAGACATATATAACTTAAATTAAACCGGTATACCCTAAATAATAAATAATAAATCACAATTTTTTAATTATAATTTTTAATATTCATTTTAATTATTAATTTTTTATTTTTATGTAAATATTAATTAACAAATAAATTATGAGTTAGACAAATATAATTTAAGTAAAATTATTTTTAATCAAAAAAATATAGATAAACTTTTTAAAATAAAAAAAATTTCAAAACAAAAAATTATTATATAACAATATATTTTGCTTTGCTTATGAATCCTTTTATGTTTTGTAATTATATTTTAATTGATATCTATCTTATTAATAATAGATTATTAATTTATTTTTTGATCATTATTAGAATATTTTCACAAAAATCGTTTATGTTGAAATATGATATATAAATATATTGATTATTATAACTAAATATTTAATTCACTTTTGAAAAAAATTTAAAAATTATTATATTTTCAAAGGTTATCACATTTGAAAATATCGAAAAAATAATAAAAATAAATGTTTTATAATTTTATTTTTTAAATAAAACCTATTAACCACTAAATGCCTACACATTTAAATTAGTAAACACCTAATCCTCGTAATACCTAAATATATAAACAATTAAACTGCTATTTAATACATAATAATTAATAAATCTAATTTTAATTTCTATTTATTATGCTTTATATATTCATTTTAATTATTTTTTAGTTTATATTTATATAAATATTTATTATAAAATAAATTATGAGTGCGACAAATATAATTAAAATAATTTATTTTTAATCAAAATAATATATACTCTTATAAAAGAAGTAAAAATTTAAAAATTAAAAATTATTATCCAGTAAAATATTTTACTTTAATTTTGAATCAATTTGGGTTTTTTAAATATTTTTTAATTAATATCTATCTTATTATTAATAATTTATTAATTTAATTTTTGATCATTATTATAATATCTATCAATAAAATTATTTATATTGAATTTATATCATATATAATTATTAATATTATTATAACTAAATATTTTATTCACATTTCAAAAAATTTTAAATATTATTACATTTTCAAAGGTTATGATATATGAAAATGAAAAAAAAATTACAAATTTTTTTTGTTATTTTATTGATTAAATAAACCCAATAAAACTCTAAATGCCTAAAAACATAAATGGCTAAACTCCTAAAAGATAAAACCTCTAAATACTTAAACCATTTAACTAGTATACATTAAAAATAAATCAAAAATATCATTTTAATTTTTATTCAGTATAATTTTAAATTTTTATCTTAATTAATTTTTAGTTTATTTTTATTGAAATATTAATTACAAAATAAATTATTAGTAAGATAGATCTAATTTAAATTAGACCAAAATATGCTAAATAATAAATAATAAATCTCATTATTTTTAATTATAATTTTAAATATTCATTTTAATTATTTATTTGTTTATTTATATATATATATATATATTAATTACAAAATAATTTGAGTTACACTAATATAATTTATGTAAATTAATTTTCATTAAAAAGTTATAGATAAACTTTTTAAAATAAAAAAAAATTCAAAACAAAAAATTATTATATGGTAATATATTTTGCTTTACTTCTGAATCATTTAATATTTGGTAATTATATTTTAATTGATATCTATCTTTTTAATAATATATTATTAAGTTATTTTTTCATAATTTTTAAAATATTTTCAATAAAATTGTTTATATTGAATTTATATGATATATAAATATAATTATTATTATAACTAAATATTGTATTCACTTTTGAAAAAATTTTAAAATTATTATATTTTCAAAGGTTATAAATTTTGAAAATATCAAAAAATAATAAAAATATATTTATCATTATCTTATTTTTTAAATAAAACCTATAAACCACTAAAAGCATACAAACCTAAATTGCTAAACTCCTAAATGATAAAACCTCTAAATACTTATTCAATTAAACTGGCATAGATTAATAATAAATCATAAATCTCATTTTAATTTTTATTCAGTATAATTTTAAATTTTTATTTTAATTATTTATCAGTTTATTTTTATAGAAATATTAATTACAAAATAAATTATTAGTTAGAGAGATCTAATTTAAATTAAAACAGTATCCCTAAATAATAAATAATAAATCTCATTTTTTTCATTATAATTTTAAATATTCATTTTAATTATTTCTTTGTTTTTTATATATAAATATTAATTATAAAATAAATTGAGCTAAACAAAAAAATTTATATAAATTATTTTTCATCAAAAAATTATAGATAAACTTTTTAAAAGTAAAAAAATTTTCAAAACAAAAAATTATTATATAGTAATATATTTTGCTTTGCTTCTGAATCATTTTAGGTTATGTAATTAAATTTTAATTGATATCTATCTTATTAATAATAGATTATTAACTTATTTTTTTATCATTATTAGAATATTTATCAATAAAATTGTTTATATTGAGTTTACATGATATATAATTATAAAGATTATTATAACTAAATAGTATATTTACATTTGAAAATAATTTAAAAATTATTATATTTTTAAAGGTTATCATCTTTGAAAATGAGATAAAATCACAAAAATAAATTTTTTGTTATTTTATCATTTATATAAAACCTATAAACTACTAAATGCCTAAAAGCTTGAATCATTAAACTCCAAAACCAAAACCCCAAAACCCTTAAATACCTAAACATTTAAACAATCTTTAAAGGTTTATGTATTTATAAATAATATATAAATATCTATCAATAAATAAAAGTTTATTAATTTATTTTTTGATCATTATTATATTTATATTTATATTTAGTTTATTAATATCTATTAAAAAAGATGTTTAACTTTAATTTACATGATATATAATTATTAAGTTTATTATAATTAAATATTATATTCACATTTGAAAAAAATTTAAAAATTATTATATTTATAAAGGTTATAACCTTCAAAATTGATAAAAAATTAGAAAAATATTTTTTTTATTATTTCATTATTTAAATAAAACATATAAACTATTAAATGCCTAAACACTTAAATCACTAAACTCCTAAACTCTTAAATACTTAAACCATTAAACTAGTATACCGGAAATAATTAATCATAAATCTCATTTTTATTTGTATTTGTTATAATTTCAATATTCATTTTAATTATTTATTAGTTTATTTTTATAGAAATAGTAATTGCAAAATAAAATTATGAATGAAATAAATATAATTTAATTATTTTATCTTCATAAAAAAAATTTATAAGCTTATAAAAAGAATCAAAAATTTTTTAAAAAAATTATTATTTAGTAATATATTTTACATTGATTTTGAATCGTTTAAGGTTTAGAAAATATATTTTAATTAATATCTATCTTATTAATAATAGTTTATTAATTTATTTTATTTTCAGTATTATAATATCGATTAATAAAATTATTTATATTGAATTTACATGATATTTAATTTTAATGATTATTATAATTAAATATTGTATTAACATTTCAAAAAAAATTAAAAATTATAATATTTTCAATGGTTATAACCTTGAAAATGAGAAAAAATCATAAAAATAATTTTTTTGTTATTTATTTATTTAAATAAAACCTAAGAACTACAACATACCTAAATACTTAAATAACTAAACTTCTGAACCATGATACTGCTGCACCACACACACATAGCGATGGACCGTAGTACACACGTGCACATATTCTTGTCCATTTTGGTGTAGCATTTAGAGGGGCCAGCATATCGTGGAAGCAGCCAGAAGTATGTGCCACCAGCTTGTAGAGGGACCCACTAGCAAGCTAATATGATAACATTCAGACAACTAACGAGACCTAGCAAAGTGGTCGGGAGTAAACCCAGAAGTAGCTAGGAGTGGGTCCCACTAGCCGTATCAGGCTGCATAGAGCGCCACCCAACCATCGCCCTAAGGGAGTAGCGGGTAAACCATGATTAATTGGAGAGCCGGCAAAATCCAAAGAATAACCAAGCAGGGCCAATAAGCAATGGAGTCCAGACCAGCCACACGGCAGCGAAAGATTCAAACTTGTAGTTTATGTTTGTAGTCTTATTTGTATTTTGGACTTTGTATGCACCATGTACTTGTAGAGACGGATCATGACATACTCATACACACAATCTTGTAAGTTCTCTATGTAGCATGCAATGAGGGCAACTGGACCTATGAGTATCTTTAAGTCGGGCCTACTAATGCATTTTGTAAATACACATTAGGCGATTCTACACTCCCGGGAGCATAAGACCCATATTTATAGCATTTTATAATTTTACTTGTATTCTACCTTGGTTGTACGTGTAGATAATTAGACTATGAGATAGACCTCATCACACATGCACACCGATGAATGTATATTTTTTGATATTTTGTCGGTGCAACATACAGGCACTTCTCGGAGCTCGAGGAGGAAGCATTCTAACCCAAGAGATACTCTTTTGAGGATCATTGGAGCAAAAGAATGTGGAATTCAGAGGAGAGAATGAATTGACAAAGTGCCGTAGATATGGACTTGTGGATTTATGGGTATTAAGTTTTACATGTATTCCATTGCATAGCAATGACATAGGCAAACGTGTGATGCTGCATGTCACACAGATGCACAATCTTATATTTGCATAGTTGTAATATGGTGCATCATTCAGGTTCCTCCAAAAGGCTTGGAAAAATCCGAATGGAAAGGACGCAGTGTGCATAATGACTCAATGCCAACTCTGAAGTCCGGGAATGTCAGGTGATTTTAGTTGTATTCGTACGCTTGGAATTATTAGGCATTATGTTTTTTATGTATTTTATGCATAGAATCATTAAGGTGCAAAGGATTTGGTGGGCTGGCCTAAATTAGTCAGCATTTTAGTCTCTTGTAAATTGTGTGCCTAAATGATAAATAAAGTGTGTATTTTCCAAAAAAAACAATAAACCCTAAACTTTAAATCCTAAACCTTAAACCATAAACTATAACCCAAATCCATAAACCGTAAATCCAAAATCTCATGTTTTGCACTTTTATAATCAAATGACTAAGTGTTAAATTTAATTTGAAAATCACAACTTTTAGGAATGTCACAGATTTATCTTTTTGTATATGTAACACTAAGTCATGACTCAAGGGGTAAGTTATGGATTCAGTCTCGTTCTTGCATTAGATTATTGTAGCATTAGCAATGGTCATGATTGTATATTTTGTCTCTAGAACACAAAATCATATCGATGAAAATATGTCATAACTTGCGTCTCTCTGTTGAACATATTGTTATGGTAGTAAGAATGATCAGAATACTTTTTTACTCACTATAATATAGGGTCACAGTATTGGATATGACCATAGCCTGTGCATTTTATCTTTATATTGCAAAGTCATTGCATTAGGAATGATTGTAACTTTGGACATTCCTCAAGAGCAAAAGTCATGACCCTAGAAATAGTTAATGCTCGAGTACTACTCTTTATAAGTTTCTATAGATAAAATTCTTGGGATTGGAAATATCACTATGACTTTTTCCTTTGATTTGTGACCTCAAGTGTCAATATGTAAGAATAATATTTTGAGCAATGATTAATACCTTTTATACATTTGAATATGATTCATTTACACCTTTTTGGGTATTGTGAGCTTGTATAGATAACTCATTTAATAAAAAAAGGTCTTAGACATGCCAATAAAATAAATTTTTTCTTCGTGATTGAAAGAGAGCCCATACTTTTGCCCTGCTCAAACCTCCCTTGGGCTAGTTTGTTGTAATATGCTACATGGTGGTTATTTTTTTAGAGGAGAGCTATGTTTTAAAAAAATTGCTTTGAGTGTGTGCATGAGAGATATTTTAGAAGAAATTACAATAATCAATATAAATAGCATCCTCAACAACTAGCTATTTCAACATATAGGGTTACAACTTTGATTTAGTCTATTAGCGTACAAGAGTCAAATTACCGTTGATAGCCCAGTGATTCATCATCAAATATGATGAGACATAATAGAGATAAAGTAAAAGCTTCTATTATTTTGTTTAAACTTTAGCAATTATTCTAGAATTGAGAGAGGAACAAAATAAATTATTTTAATTATTCTATATAATTTTAATTATTATTTTAATTATTTATCAGTTTAATTTTATATAAATATTAATTACAAAAAAAATTATTAGTGTGACAGATCTAATTTAAATTAAACTAGTATATCCTAAATAATAATGAATAAATATCTTTTTTTTACATTTTAATTTTAAATATTCAAATTTAATTATTTATTTGTTTATTTTTATATAAATATTAATTACAAAATAAATTATGAGTTACACAAATATAATTTCTATAAATAATTTTTCATCAAAATAATAAAGATAAACTTTTTAAAAGAAAAAAAAAATTCAAAACAAAAAATTAATATATAGTAATATATTTTGCTTTGCTTCTGAATCATTTTAAGTTTTGTAATTATATTATAATTGACATCTATCTTATTAATAAAAGATTATTAATTTATTTTTTGATCATTATTAGAATATTTATCAATAAAATAGTTTATATTGAATTTATATGATATATAAATATAATGATTATTATAACTAAATATTGAATTTACCTTTGAAAAAAATTTAAAAACTATTATATTTTGAAAGGTTATAACCTTAAAAAATGAGAAAAAATAATAAAAAATAAAATTTTTGTAATATCATTTTTTAAATAAAACCTATAGATCATTAAATGCTTACTTACTTAAATCAGTAAGCTCATAAATCCCGAAACTCCTAAATACATAAACCTTTTAATAGCTATATACTACTTAATAAATAATAAATCTTATTTGTATTTCTATTTATTATAATTTTAAATATTCATTTTAATTATTTATAGTTTAATTTTTTAGACAAATTAATTACAAAATAAATTTCGATTGAGACAAATATTATTTAAATAATTTTTTTAATAAAAAAAATATAATCTTATAAAAAGAAGTAAAATTTTAAAAATTAAATATTATTATTTAGTAATATATTTTGATTTGTGTTTGAATCATTTTGTGTTATGTAAATATATTTTAATTAATATTTCTATTATTAATAATAGTTTATTAATTCAATTTTTGATCATTATTATATTATCTATCATTAAAATTATTTATATTCAATTTATATGATATATAATTTGTAAGATTAATATAATTATACATGGTATTCACATTTCAAAAAATTTTAAAAATTATTTTATTTTTAATGGTTATAACCTTTGAAAATCAGAAAAAATCAAATATAGAATTTTAAATTTTTTTTATCTAAATAAAACCTATAAACCACTAAATGCCTAAAAACACAAATTGCTAAACTCCTAAACGACGAAACACCTAAATAATCAAACCATTAAACTGGTATACCATATATAATAAATCATAAATCTCATTTTAATTTGTATTCATTATAATTTTAAATATTTATTTTAATTATTTATTAGTTTATTTTTTATAGAAATATCAATCAAAAAATAAATAATGAGTGAGACAAATATAATTTTAATGATTTATCTTTAATCAAAAAAAGAAAATAAGCTTATATAAAGAAGTAAAAATTTAAAAACAAAAAATTATTATTTACTAATATATTTTACTTTGATTTTGAATCATTATATATAGGTTTTGCAATTATATTTTAATTGCGATCAATCTTATTAATAATAGTTTATTAATTTATTATTTGATCATTTTTATAATATCGAACATTAAAATTACTTATATTCAATTAAAATGACTTATAATTATTAAGTTATTATAACTAAATAATATATTTACATTTGAAAAAAATTTAAAAATTATTATATTTTCTAAGGTTATAACCTTCAAAAATGATAAAAAATTACAAAAATTTTTTTATTATTTATTATTTAAATAAAACTTATAAACCACTAAATGCCTAAACATTTAAATCTCTAGACTCCTAACCCCCAAAACCCCCTAATTACTTAAACCATTAAACCTATATAACCTAAATAATAAATAATAAATCTCATTTTTATATGTATTCATTATAATTTTAAATATTCGTTTTAAATATTTTTTAGTTTATTTTTATAGATATATTAATTACAAAATAAATAATGAGTGAGACATATATAATTTAAATAAATTAATTTTTATGAAAAAAAATAACCTTATAAAAATAAACAAAATTTCAAAAATTTAATATTTTATTTAGTAATATAATTTACTTTGATTTTGAATTATTTTGGGTTCTGCAAATATATTTTAATTAATATCTATCTTATTAATATTAGTTTAATAATATATTTTTGGATCACTTTTATAATATATATTAATACATTTTTTTATATTGAATCAACAACAAATATAATTATTAAGATTATTATAACTAAGTATTGTATACATATTTTAGAACTATTAAAAAATTATTATATTTTCAAAGGTCATAACCTTTGAAAATCACGAAATTTAATAAAAATAATTTTTTTGTTATTTCATTGATTAAATAAACCCAATAAACACGAAAATGTGTAAACATATAAATCAATAAACTCCTTAACCCCAAAACAACAAAAAACTTAAACAATAATATAGTTATACCTGAAATAATAAATAATAAATCTCAGTTTTATTAGTATTCATTATAATTTTAAATATTTATTTTAATTATTTATCAATTTATTTTTATAGAAATATTAATTACAAAATAAAATATTAGTGCGACATATATAATTTAAATAATTTATTTTTCATCAAACAAATGCTCATAAAAAGAGGGAAAATTTTAAATATAAAAAATTATTATTTAATAATATATCTTATTTTGATTTTGAATCATTTTAGATTTTACAATTATATTTTAATTTATTTCATTCTTATAAATACAAGTTTATTAATTTATTTATTGATCATTATTATAATATCTATCAATAAAATTATTTATATTGAGTTTACATAATATATAATTATTAAGATTATTATAACTAAATATTATATTCACATTTAAAAAAAATTAAAATTATTATATTTTTGAAATTTACAACCTTCAATAATAATAAAAAATCAAAAAATTAAATTTTTTGTTTTTTCATTCTTTAAAAAAAACTATAAATCACTAAAGGTATAAACAATTAAATCACTAAACTCATAAACCACAAAACACCTAAATACTTAAACCATTAAACCGGTATATCCTGAATAATAAATAATAAATCTCAATTTTATTTCTATTCAGTATAATTTTGAATATTTATTTTAATTATTTAGTAGTTTATTATTATAGAATTATAAATTACAAAATAAATTATGAGTAAGACATATATAATTTAAATAATTTATTTTTAATAACAAAAATATAACGTTATAAAAAAAGCAAAACATTTAAAAAAATTTATTATTTAGTAATATATTATACTTTGATTTGAATAAATTTAGATTTTGCAAATACTTTTTAAATAATAACTATTTTATTAATAATAGTTTTTTAAATTATTTTTAGATCATAATTATAATATCTAGCAATATAATTATTTATATTGAATTTAAATGAATTATAATTATGAAGATTATTATTAATAAATATTATATTTACATTTGAAAAAAATTTAAAAATTATTATATTTTCAAAGGATATAATCTTCAAAAATTAAAAAAAATAATAAAAATAAATTTTTTGCTATATCATTGTTAAATAAAACTTATAAACCACTAAATGCATAAACACTTAAAACTCTAAACTTCTAAACACAAAAGCACCTAAATACTTAATCCTTTAAACTCGTAAACCAAAAATATAATTTAAATAATTTATTAAAATATTAATTACAAAATAAATAATTAGTGATACAGATATAATTTAAATTAAACTGGTATACCTTAAATATTAAATAATAAATCTCATTTTTTTCAATATAATTTTAAATATGTTTTTTTTATTTTAATTATTTATTTGTTTATTTTTATATAAATATTAATTAAAAAATAAATTATGAGTTAGACAAATATAATTTATTTATATTATTTTTAATCAAAAAAATATAAATAAACTTTTTAAAATAAAAAAAAATTACAAAACAAAAAATTATTATATAGTAATATATTTTGGTTTGCTTATGAATCATTTTATGTTTTGTAATTATATTTTAATTGATATCTATCTTATTAATAATAGATTATTAATTTATTTTTTTATCATTATTATAATATTTATCAATAAAATTTATTATATTGAATTTACATGATATATAATTATAAAGATTATTATAACTTAATATTGAATTCGCTTTGAAAAAAAATTTAAAACTATTATATTTTCAAAGGTTATAACCATTGAAAATATCAATAAATAATAAAAATAAATATTTTGTTATTTTGTATTTTAAATAAAACCTATAAACCACTAATTGCTTTCACAGTTAAATCAGTAAACTCCTAAAGCCCGTAATACCTAAATACATAAACCATTAAACCGCTATATACTACTTAATAATTAAGAAATCTAATTTTTATTTCAATTTATTATAATTTTAAATATTCATTTTTAATTATTTATTAGTTTATTTTTATATAAATTTTTATTACAAAATAAATTATTAGTGCGAGAAATATAATTTAAATAATTTATTTTTAATAAAAAAAAATATACGCTTATAAAAGAAGTAAAAATTTAAAAATTAAAAATTATTATCCAATAATATTTTTTACTTTGATTGTGAATCAATTTGGGTTTTTTAAATATTTTTTAATTAATATCTATCTTATTATTAATAGTTATTAATTTAATTTTTGATCATTATTATAATATCTATCAATAAAATTATTTATATTAAATTTATATGATATATGATTATTAAAATTATTATAACTAAATATTGTATTCATATTTCAAAAAATTTTAAATATTATTATATTTTTAATGGTTATAACCTATGAAAATGACAAAAAATTACAATTTTTATTTGTTATTTTATTGTTTAAATAAAACCTATAAACCACTAAATGCCTATAAACATGAATCGATAAACACCTATACGACAAAACCTCTAAATACTTAAACTATTAAATTGGTATACACTAATAATAAATCATAAATATTAATTTAAATTTTATTCAGTATAATTTTAAATTTTTATTTTAATTATTTATCAGTTTATTTTTATAGAAATATTAATTACAAAATAAATTATTAGTGAGAAAGATATAATTTAAATTAAACCGGTATACCCTAAATAATAAATAATAAATCTCATTTTTTTTCATTATAATTTTAAATATTCATTTTAATTATTTATTTGTTTATTTTTATATAAATATTAATTAAAAAAATAAATTATGAGTTAAACAAATATAATTTATGTAAATTATTTTTAATCAAAAAAATTTAAATAAACTTTTTAAGATAAAAAAAATTACAAAACAAAAAATTATTATATAGTAATATATTTTGGTTTGCTTATGAATCATTTTATGTTTTGTAATTATAATATTTATAATTGATATCTATCTTATTAAGAATAGATGATTAATTTATTTTTTTATCATTATTAGAATATTTATCAATAAAATTGTTTATATTGAATTTACATGATATATAATAATAAAGATTATTATAACTTAATATTGAATTCACTTTTGAAAAAAATTTAAAAATTATTATACTTTCAAAGGTTATAACCATTGAAATTATCAAAAAATAATAAAAATAAATATTTTGTTATTTTATTTTTTAAATAAAACCTATAAACAACTAAATGCATACACAGTTAAATCAGTAAACTCCTAAAGCCCGTAATTCCTAAATACATAAACCATTAAACTGCTATATACTACTTAATAATTAAGAAATCTAATTTTTATTTCAATTTATTATAATTTTAAATATTCATTTTAATTATTTATTAGTTTATTTTTATATAAATTTTTATTACAAAATAAATTATGAGTGTGACAAATATAATTTAAATAATTTATTTTTAATAAAAAAAAATATACACTTATAAAATAAGAAAAAATTAAAAATTAAAAATTAAAAATTAAAAATTAAAAATTAAAAATTAAAAATTAAAAATTAAAAATTAAAAATTAAAAATTAAAAATTAAAAATTAAAAATTAAAAATTAAAAATTAAAAATTATTATCCAATAATATTTTTTACGATAATTTTGAATCAATTTGGGGTTTGTAAATATTTTTTAATTAATATCTATCTTATTATAAAAAGTTTATTAATTTAATTTTTGATCATTATTATAATATCTATCAAAAAAATCATTTATATTAAATTTATATGATATATGATTATTAAAATTATTATAACTAAATATTGTATTCACATTTCAAAAAATTTTAAATATTATTATATTTTTAATGGTTATAACCTATGAAAATGACAAGAAATTACAAATTTTTTTTGTTATTTTATTGTTTAAATAAAACCTATAAACCACTAAATGCCTAAAAACATGAATCGATAAACACCTATATGACAAAACCTCTAAATACTTAAATTATTAAATTGGTATACATTAATAATAAATCATAAATCTCATTTTAATTTTTATTCAGTATAATTTTAAATTTTTGTTTTAATTATTTATCAGTTTATTTTTATATAAATATTAATTACAAAATAAATTATTAGTGAGACAGATATAATTTAAATTAAACCGGTATACCCTAAATAATAAATAATAAATCTCATTTTTTTCATTATAATTTTAAATATTCATTTCAATTATTTATTTGTTTATTTTTATATACATATTAATTAAAAAATAAATTATGAGTTAAACAAATATAATTTATGTAAATTATTTTTAATCAAAAAAATATAGATAAAGTTTTAAAAAAAAAAAAATTACAAAACAATAAAAATTAAATTTTAATAAAAAAATTATTATATAGTAATATATTTTGGTTGGCTTATGAATAATTTTATGTTTTGTAATTAAATTTTAATTGATATTTATCTTATTAATAATAGATTATTAATTTATTTTTTGATCATTATTAGAATATTAATCACTAAAATTGATTGTAGTGAATTTATATGATATATAAATATAATGATTTTTATAATTTAATTTTGAATTCGCTTTATAAAAAAATTTAAAAATTATTATATTTCCAAAGGTTTTAATATTTGAAAATATCAAAAATAATAAAAATAAATTTTTTGTTTATTTATTTTTTTAAATAAAACCTATAAACCACTAAATGCATACACAATTAAATCAGTATACTCCTAAACCCCGTAATACCTAAATACATAAACCATTAAACCGCTATATAATACATAATAATCAATAAATCTACTTTTTATTTTTATTTATTATAATTTTAAATATTCATTTAATTTTTTATTAGTTTATTTTTATAAAAATATTTATTACAAAATAAATTATGAGTAAGATAAATAAATTTAAACAATTTATTTTTAATCAAAAAATATATATACGCTTATAAAAGAAGTAAATTTATTAATTTAATTTTTGATCATTATTATAATAACTATCAATAATATTGTTTATATTGAATTTATATGATGTATGATTATTAATAATATTATAACTAAATATTGTATTCACATTTCAGAAAATTTTAAATCTCAAAACCATTAAACTTGTATACATTAATAATAAATCATAAATCTCATTTTAATTTTTATTTAGTATAATTTTAAATTTTTATTTTAATTTTTTATTAGTTTATTTGTATTTAAATATTAATTACAAAATAATTTATTAGTGAGACAGATATAATTTAAATAATTTATATTTCATAAAAAAAACTATAAGCTTATAGAAATAAGCATAATTTTAAAAACAAAAATTTATTATTTAGTAAAATATTTTATTTTGATTTTGTATCATTTTAGATTTTGCATTTATATTTTAATTTATATCATTCTTTTTAATAATAGTTTATTAATTATGTATTGATCATTAATATAATATCTATTAATAAAATTATTTATATTGAGTTTACATTATATATAATTATTAAGATTGTCATAACTAAATATTATATTCACATTTAAAAAAAATAAAAATTATTATATTTTCAAAGGTTATAACCTTAAAAAATTAAAAAAAAACAAAAAATTAAATTTTTTGTTTACTAATTCTTTAAATAAAAACTATAAATCACTAAAAGCATAAACACTTAAATCACTAAACCCGAAAACACCCAAATACCTAAACTATTAAAACTATATATCCTGAATAATAAATAATAAATCTCACTTTTATTTGTATTTATTATAATTTTAAATATTCATTTTAATTATTTTTTAGTTTATTTTTATAGAATTATAAATTACAAAATATATTATGAGGAAGACAAATATAATTTAAATAATTTACTTCTAAGAACAAAAAATATAAACTTATAAAAAGAAGCAAAATATCAAAAACATTATTAGTTAGTAATTTATTTTACTTTGATTTTGAATAAATTTATGTTTTGCAAATATATTTTAAATAATATCTATCTTATTTATAATAGTTTATTAATTTATTTTTTGATCATTAATATAATATCTATCAATATAATTGTTTATATTGAATTTATATGATATATAAGTAAAATTATCATCATAACTAAATATAGTATTCACATTTAAAAAAATTTAAAAATTGTTATATCTTCAAAGTTTATCACCTTAAAAAATGAAAAAAAAAATAATTTTTTTGTTATATCTTTTTTAAATAAAACTTATAAACCATTAAATACCTAAACACATAAATCTGTAAACTCATAAACTTCGAAGCCCCTACATACTTAAACTTTTAAACTCAAAAAAAATATATAATTTAAATGATTAAATACCTTAAATATAAATTAATTAATTTATTAAAATATTAATTACAAAATAAATTATGAGTGATACAAATATAATTTAAATAATCTATTTTATCAAAAAAATAAATAATCTCATAAAATGAGGCAAAAACTAAAAAACAAAAATTTTTATTTAGTAATAAATTTACTTTGATTTTTAATCATTTTAGTTTTTGTAATTTAATTTTAATTTATATCTATAATATTAATAATAGTTTATTAATTTATTATTTGATAATTGATATAATATCTATCAATAAAATTGTTTATATTTAGTTTATATTATATATTGTAATAATTATTATTATTACTAAATATTGTATTCACGTTTTTAAAAGTTTTAAAATTATTATCTTTTCAAAGGTTATAATCTTTGAAAATTTGAAAAAATATCAAAAATAATTTATTTGTTATTTCATTATTTAAATAAAACCTATAAACCATTTAATTGCCTAAATACATAAATGAATAACTTCTAAATCTCGAAAACCATAAATATAAAATTTTTTTAATTAGATATATCTTAAATAATAAACAATAAATCTCATTTTTATTTTTTTTCATATAATTTTAAATATTCATTTTAATTATTTATTTGTTTATTTTTATATAAATATTAATTAAAAAATAAATTGGGAGTCAGACAATTATAATTTATATAAATTATTTTTAATCAAAAAAAATATAGATAAACTTATTAAAAGACAAAAAAATTAAAAACAAAAAATTATTATATAATAATAAAATTTGCTTTACTTCTGAATAATTATTGATTTTGTAATTATATTTTAATTGATATCTATCTTATTAATAGTAGATTATTCATTTAATTTTAGATCATTATTAGAATATTTATCAATAAAATTGTTTATATTGAATTTATATGATATATAAATATAATGATTATTATAACTAAATTTTGAATTCACTTATGAAAAAAATTTTAAAATTATTATATTTTCAAAGGTTATGACGTTTGAAAATGTGAAAACATTAAAAAAATATTTTTTTTTGATATTTCATTGTTTAAATAAAACTTATAAACCACTAAATGCCTAAACACTTAAATCAATAACTCCTAAATCTCTAAAACACTAAATAATAAATAATAATCCTTTTAAATTGGTAACCCTAAATAATAAATAATAAATCTCAATATTATTTTTTTCATTATAATTTTAAATATTCATTTTAATTATTTATTTGTTTAATTTTATATAAATATTAATGACAAAATAAATTATGAGTTAAACTAGTATCCCTAAATATAAAATAATAAATCTCATTTTTTTTTCATTATAATTTTAAATATTCATTTTAATTATTTATTTGTTTATTTATATATAAATATTAATTACTAAATAAATTAAACTAGACAAAAATAATTTATATAAATTATTTTTCATCAAAAAATTATATATAAACTTTTTAAAAGAAAAAAAAATTTTAAAACAAAAAATTATTATATAGTTATAAATTTTGTTTTGGTTCTGAATCATTTTAGGTTTTGTAATTATATTTTAATTAATATCTATCTTATTAATAATAGATTATTAATTTATTTTTTGATCATTATTAGAATATTAATCAATAAAATTGTTTATATTGAATTTGCATGAAATATAATTATAAAGATTATTATAACTAAATATTATATTTACATTTGAAAATAATTTAAAAATTATTATATTTTTAAAGGTTATCATCTTTAAAAATGAGATAAAATCACAAAAAAAAAATTTTTGTTATTTTATTGTTTATATAAAACCTTTAAACTACTAAATGCCTAACACTTAAATCATTAAACTCCTAAACCCAAAAACCCCAAAACCCTTAAATACTTAAACATTTAAACCATCTTTAAAGGTTTAAGTATTTATAAATAATATATAAATATCTATCAATAAATAATAGTTTATTAACTGATTTTTTCATCATTATTATATTTATATTTATATTTAGTTTATTAATATCTATCAATAAAATTGTTTATTTTTAATCTACATGATATATAATTATTATGTTTATTATAACTAAATATTGTATTCACATTTGAAAAAAATTTAAAAATTATTAGATTTATAAAGGTTATAATCTTCAAAATTGATAAAAAATTAGAAAAATAATTTTTTTGTTATTTCATTATTTAAATAAAACATATAAACTACTAAATGACTAAACACTTAAATCACTAAACTCATAAAATCCTAAATACTTAAGCCATTAAACCAGTATACCCTAAATAATTAATCATGAATCTCATTTTTATTTGTATTTATTATAATTTTAATATTCATTTTAATTATTTATTAGTTTATTTTTATAGAAATATTAATTGCAAAATAAAATTATGAATGAGAAAAATATAATTTAAATAACTTATCTTCATCAAAAAAATTTATAAGCTTATAAAAAGAATCAAAATTTTAAAAATAAAAAATTATTATTTAGTAATATATTTTACTTTCATTTTGAATCGTTTTAGGTTTTGCAAATATATTTTAATCAATATCTATCTTATTAATAATAGTTTATTAATCTATTTTATGATCTGTATTATAATATCTATCAATAAAATTATTTATGTTGAATTAACATGATATTTAATTTTTATGATTATTATAATTAAATATTGTATTAACATTTGAAACATGATCAAAAATTATAATATTTTCAATGGTTATAACCTTGAAAATGATAAAAAATCATAAAAATAATCTTTTTGTTATTTAATTATTTAAATAAACCCTATAAACCACCAAATACCTAAATACTTAAATTACTAAACTTCTAAACCCTGATACTGTGGCACCACACACACATAGCAACAGACCACTACACACACGTGCACATATTCTTGTCCATTTTAGTGTAGCATTTAGAGGGGCCACCATGTCCTGGAAGTAGCTAGAAGTATGGGCCACTAGCTTGTAGAGGGCCCCACTTGCAAGCTGGGATGATAACATTCAGACAACTGACGAGACCGAGCAAAGTGATCGGGAGTAAACCCAGGAGTAGCTAGAAGTGGGTCCCACTAGCCGTATAAGGCAGCATAGAGGGCCACCCAACCGTAACCCAACAGGAGTAGCAGGTATTCCATGATTAATTAGAGAGTCGGAAAAATCCGAAGCATCACCATGCAGGGCCAGTAAGCAATGGAGTCCACACCAGCCACAAGGGAGCTAAAGATTCAAACTTGTAGTTTATGTTTGTAGTCTTATTTGTATTTTAGACTGTATGATCCATGTACTTGTAGAGACGGATCATGACATACTCACACGCACAATCTTATCTGTTCTCTATGCATCATGCAATGAGGGCAACTGGACCCATTAGTATCTATAAGTGGGGCCAGCTAATGCATTTTGTAAATACACATTGAGCGATGCTTCACTCCCGTAAGCAGAAGACCAATCTTTATAGCATTTTGTAATTTTACTTGTATTTTAACTTGGTTTTACGCGTAGATAATTAGACTTTGAGATGAACCTCATCACACATGCACACCGATGCATGCATATTTTTTGATATTTTTTCGGTGCAACATACAGCCACTTCTTGGAGCTCGAGGAGGAAGCATTCTAACCCAAGAAATACTCTTTTGAGGATCATTGGAGCAAAAGAATGTAAAATTCAGAGGTGAGAATGAAGTGACAAAGTGCCGTAGATATGGTCTTGTGGATTTATGGTTATTCAGTTTTACATGTATTCCATTGCATAACAATGACATAGACAAATGCTTGATGCTGCATGCCTCACACATGCACAATCTTATATTTGCATAGTTTTAATATGGTGCATCATTTAGGTTCCTCCAAAAGGCTTGGACAAATCCGAATGGAAAGGACGCAGTGCGCATAATGACTCAATGCAAACTCTGAAGTCTGGGAATGCTAGGTAATTTTATTTGTATTCGTACGCTTGGAATCATTAGGCATTATTTTTTTTTATGTATTTTATGCATAAAATCAGTAAGGTGCATAGGATTTGTTGGGCTGGCCTAAATTAGTCAGCTTTTTAGTCTCTTGTATGTTGTGTGCCTAAATAATAAATAAAGTGTGTATTTTCCAAAAAAAAAAAACAAAAAAAAAACAATAAACCCTAAACTTTAAATCATAAACATTAAACCATAAACTATAACCCCAATCCATAAACCCTAAATCCTAAATCTCATGTTTTGCACTTTTATATTCAAATGACTAAGTTTTAAATTTAAATTGAAATTCACAACTTTTAGGAATGTCACATATTTATCTTTTTGTATATGTAACACAAAGTCATGACTCAAGGGGTGAGTTATGGATTCAGTCTATTTCTTGCTATAGATTTTTGTAGCATTAGCAAATGGTCATGATTATATATTTTGTCTCTAGAACACAAAATCATATCGATGAGAATATGCCATAACTTGTGTCTCTCTATTGAACATATTGTTATGGCACTAAGAATGATCATGAATACATATTTAATCACTATAATACTGGGTCACAGTATAGGATACGACCATAGCCTGTGCATTTATCTTTATATTGAAAAGTCATTGCACTAGGAATGATAGTAACTTTGGACATTCCTCAAGAGCAAAAGTCATGACCCTAGAAATAGTTAAAGCTTGAGTACTACTCTTTATAACTTTCTATAGCTAAAATTCTTGGGATTGGAAATATCAATATGGCTTTTTCATTTGATTTGTGACCTCAAGTGTCAATATGCAAGACTAATATTTTGAGCAATGATTAAAACCTTTTATACATTTGAATATGATTCATTTACACCTTTTTGGGTATTGTGAGCTTGTATACATAACTCATTTAATATAAAAAGAAAGAAATGATTTTTTCATATCCATGAGAATATAAAAAAAAGGCTTTGACATGCCTATAAAATAACTTTTTTGATTCTTGATTGAAAGAGAGCCCATACTTCTTGCCCTTGTCAAACTGCCATGGGGCTAGTTTGTTCTAATAGGCTATAAGGTGGTTATTTTTTTAGAGGTGAACTATGTTTTAAAAAAATTGCTTTGAGTGTGTGCATGAGAGATATTTTAGAAGAAATTACAATAATCAATATAAATAGCATCCTCAACAACTAGCTATTTCAACACATAGGGGTACAACTTTGGTTTGGTCTATTAGCGCACATGAGTCAAATTACCTTTGATAGCCCAGTGATTCAACATCAAATATGATGAGACATAATAGAGAAAAAGTAAAAGCTCCTATTATTTTGGTTAGAGCTTTAGCAATCATTCTAGAGTTGAGAGAGGAACGAAATAAATTATTTTAACTATTTAGTATAATTTTACTTTTTATTTTAATTATTTATCAATTTATTTTTATAGAAATATTAATTACAAAATAAATTATTAGTCAGACCGATCTAATTTAAATTAAACTAGAATATCCTAAATAATAAAGAATAAATCTAATTTTTTTTTCATTTTAATTTTAAATATTCAAATTTAATTATTTATTTGTTTATTTTTATATAAATATTAATTACAAAATAAATTATGAGTTACACAAATATAATTTCTATAAATTATTTTTCATCAAAATAATATAGATAAACTATTTAAAAGAAAAAAAAAATTCAAAACAAGAATAATTATATAGTAATATATTTTGCTTTGCTTCTGAATCATTTTACGTTTTGTAATTATATTATAATTGATATCTATCTTATTAATAATAGATTATTAATTTATTTTTTGATCATTATCATAATATTTATCAATAAAATAGTTTATATTGAATTTATATGATATATAAATATAATGAGTATTATAACTAAATATTGAATTCACTTTTGAAAAAAATTTAAAAATTATTATATTTTCGAAGGTTAACCTTCGAAAATATCAAAAAATAATAAAATTAATTTTTTTGTTTTTTTATTTTTTAAATAAAACCTATAAACTACTAAATGCATACATAGTTAAATAAGTAAACTCCTAGACCTCGTAAAGCCTGAAAATAGTAACCATTAAACCAATATATAATACATAATAAATAAATCTTCTAATTTTTATTTCTATTTATTATAATTTTAAATATTGATTTTAATTACTTATTAGTTTATTTTTATAGAAATATTTATTACAAAATAAATTATGAGTTCGACAAATATAAATTAAATAATTTATTTTTAATGAAATAATATATATACCCATATAAAAGAAGTAAAAATTTAAAAATTTAAAAATTTAAAAATTTAAAATTATTATCCAGTAATATATTTTACTTTAATTTTGAATCAATTAGGGTTTTTTAAATATTTTTTAATTAATTTCTATCTTTTTATTAATAGTTTAGTTATTTAATTTTTGATCATTATTATAATATCTATCAATAAAATTGTTTATATTAAATTTATATGATATATAAATATTATTATTTTTATAACTAAAATATTATATTTACATTTAAAAAAATTTTAAATATTATTATATTTTCAAAGCTTATAACATATGAAAATGATAAAAAATTATAAATTTTTTTTATTATTTTATTGTTTAAATAAAACCTATAGACCACTAAATGCCTAAAATCATAAATTTCTAAATTTTCAAATGACAAAACATCTAAATACTTAAACCATTAAACTAGTATTCATTAATAATAAATCATAAATATCATTTTAATTTTTTTTAAGTATAATTTAAAATTTTTATTTTAATTATTTATCAGTTTATTTTTATAAAAATATTAATTACAAAATAAATTATTAGTGAGATAGATATAATTAAAATTAAACCGGTATACCCTAAATAATAATTAATAAATCTCATTATTTTTTTCATTATAATTTTAAATATTTATTTTAATTATTTATTTGTTTATTTTTATATAAATATTAATTACAAAATAAATTATGAATTAGACAAATATAATTTATATAAATTATTTTTAATCAAAAAATATAGATAAACTTATTAAATAAAAAAAAATTTAAAACAAAATATTATTATATCATAATATATTTTGCTTTCTTTTGAATTATTTTAGGTTTTGTTATTATATTTTAATTGATATCTATCTTATTAATAATAGATTATTTATTTATTTTTTGATAATTATTAGACTATTTATCAATAAAATTGATTATATTGAATTTATATGATATATAAATATGATGATTATTATAAATAAATATTGTATTCACTTTTGAAAAAAATTTAAAAATTATTATATTTTCAAAGGTTATAATCTTAAAAATTGAGAAAAAATAATAAAAATAAATTTTTTGTTATTTCATTTTTTAAATGAAACCTATAGATCATTAAATTCTTACTAACTTAAATTAGTAAGCTTAAAAATCCCGAAACCCCTAAATACATAAACCTATTAACAACTATATACTACTTAATAAATAATAAATCTCATTTTTATTTCTATTTATTATAATTTTAAATATTCATTTTAACTATTTATAGTTTAATTTTTTAGAAAAATTAATTATTAAATAAATTTCGAGTGAGACAAATATTAGTTAAATAATTTATTTTAATAAAAAAAATATAAGCTTATAAATAGAAGAAAAATTTTAAAAATTAAATATTATTATTTAGTAATATATTTTGATTTGATTTTGAATCATTTTGTATTATGTAAATATATTTTAATTAATATATATATTATTAATAATTGTTTATTAATTTTATTTTTGATCATTATTATAATATCTATCATTAAAATTATTTATATTGAATTTATATGATATATAATTAGTAAGATAAATATAATTATACATTGTATTCACATTTCAAAAAAATGTTAAAAATTACTTTATTTTCAAAGTTATAACCTTTGAAAATAAAAAAAAAATCAAAAAAAGAATTTTAAATTTTTATTATATAAATAAAACATATAAACCACTAAATGCCTAAAAACAAATTGCTAAACTCCTAAATGACAAAACTCCTAAATAATCAAATTATTAAACCGGTATACCATGTATAATAAATCATAAATCTCATTTTAATGTGTATTTATTATAATTTTAAATATTCATTTTAATTATTTATTAGTTTATTTTTTATAGAAATATCAATCACAAAATAAATAATGAGCGAGACAAATATAATTTTAATAATTTATTTTTATTCAAAAAAAATAAGCTTATATAAAGAAGTAAAAATTTAAAAACAAAAAATTATTATTTAGTAATATATTTTACATTGATTTTGAATCATTATATATAGTTTTTGCAATTATATTTTAATTGCGATCAATCTTATTAATAATAGTTTATTAATTTATTATATGATCATTTTTATAATATCAAACAATAAAATTACGTATATTCAATTAAAATGTCTTATAATTATTAAGTTATTATAACTAAATATTATATTTATATTTGAAAAAAATTTAAAAATTATTATATTTTAAAAGGTTATAACCTTCAAAAATGATAAAAAAATCACAGAAATAATTTTTTATTTTTTTATTATTTAAATAAAACTTATAAACCACTAAATGACTAAACATTTAAATCGCTAGACTCCTAAACCCCAAAACACCCTAAATACTTAAACCATTAAACTTATATAAACTAAATAATAAATAATAAATCTCATTTTTATTTGTATTCATTATAATTTTAAATATTCATTTTAAATATTTTTTAGTTTATTTTTATAGAAATATTAATTACATAATAAATAATGAGTGAGACAGATATAATTTAAATAAATTATTTTTTATAAAAAAAAAAGCTTATAAAAATAATCAAAATTTCAAAAATTTAAAATTTTATTTAGTAATATAATTTATTTTGATTTTGAATTATTTTTAGTTCTACAAATATATTTTAATTAATATCTATCTTATTAATAATAGTTTATTAATTTATTTTTTAATCATTATTATAATATATATCAATACATTTTTTTATATTGAATCTACAACAAATATAATTATTAAGATTTTTATAACTAAGTATTATATTCATATTTAACAAACATTAAAAAATTATTATATTTTCAAAGGTTATAACCTTTGAAAATCAAGAAAATTCATTAAAATAAATTTTTTGTTATTTCATTGATTAAATAAAACCTATAAACACGAAAATGTCTAAACATATAAATAAATAAACTATTTAACCCCAAAACCACAAAAAAGTTAAACATTTAAATAGTTATACCCTAAATAATAAATAATAAATCTCATTTTTATTAGTATTTATTATAATTTTAAATATACATTTTAACTATTTATTAGTTTAATTTTATGGAAATATACATTAAAAAATAAATTATTAGTGAGACAAATATACTTTAAATAATTTATTTTTCATCAAAAAAAGATAAACTTATATAAAGAAGTAAAAATTTAAAAACAAAAAAGTATTATATAGTAATATATTTTACTTTGATTTTGAATCATTATATATAGGTTTTGCAATTATATTTTAATTGCGATCAATCTTTTTAATAATAGTTTATTAATTTCTTATTTGATCATTTTTATAATATCGAACAATAAAATTACGTATATTCAATTAAAATATCTTATAATTATTAAGTTATTATAACTAAATATTATATTTATATTTGAAAAAAATTTAAAAATTATTATATTTTCAAAGGTTATAACTTTCAAAAATGATAAAAAAATCACAGAAATAATTTTTTATTTTTTAATTATTTAAATAAAACTTATAAACCACTAAATGACTAAACATTTAAATCGCTAGACTCCTAAACCCCAAAACACCCTAAATACTTAAACCATTAAATCTATATAACCTAAATAATAAATAATAAATCTCATTTTTATTTGTATTCATTATAATTTTAAATATTCATTTTAAATATTTTTTAGTTTATTTTTATAGAAATATAAATTACAAAATAAATAATGAGTGAGACAGATATAATTTAAATAAATTATTTTTTATGAAAAAAAAATAAGCTTATAAAAATAAACAAAATTTAAAAAATTTAAAATTTTATTTAGTAATATAATTAACTTTGATTTTGAATTATTTTTAGTTCTACAAATATATTTTAATTAATATCTATCTTATTAATAATAGTTTATTAATTTATTTTTTGATCCTTATTATAATATATATTAATACATTTTTTTATATTGGATCTACAACAAATATAATTATTAAGATTTTTATAACTAAGTATTATATTCATATTTAACAAACATTAAAAAATTATTATATTTTCAAAGGTTATAACCTTTGAAAATCAAGAAAATTCATTAAAATAAATTTTTTGTTATTTCATTGATTAAATAAAACCTATAAACACGAAAATGTCTAAACATATAAATAAATAAACTATTTAACCCCAAAACCACAAAAAAGTTAAACATTTAAATAGTTATACCCTAAATAATAAATAATAAATCTCATTTTTATTAGTATTTATTATAATTTTAAATATACATTTTAACTATTTATTAGTTTAATTTTATGGAAATATACATTAAAAAATAAATTATTAGTGAGACAAATATACTTTAAATAATTTATTTTTCATCAAAAAAAGATAAACTTATATAAAGAAGTAAAAATTTAAACAAAAAAGTATTATATAGTAATATATTTTACTTTGATTTTGAATCATTATATATAGGTTTTGCAATTATATTTTAATTGCGATCAATCTTTTTAATAATAGTTTATTAATTTCTTATTTGATCATTTTTATAATATCGAACAATAAAATTACGTATATTCAATTAAAATATCTTATAATTATTAAGTTATTATAACTAAATATTATATTTATATTTGAAAAAAATTTAAAAATTATTATATTTTCAAAGGTTATAACTTTCAAAAATGATAAAAAAATCACAGAAATAATTTTTTATTTTTTAATTATTAAATAAAACTTATAAACCACTAAATGACTAAACATTTAAATCGCTAGACTCCTAAACCCCAAAACACCCTAAATACTTAAACCATTAAATCTATATAACCTAAATAATAAATAATAAATCTCATTTTTATTTGTATTCATTATAATTTTAAATATTCATTTTAAATATTTTTTAGTTTATTTTTATAGAAATATAAATTACAAAATAAATAATGAGTGAGACAGATATAATTTAAATAAATTATTTTTTATGAAAAAAAAATAAGCTTATAAAAATAAACAAAATTTCAAAAATTTAAAATTTTATTTAGTAATATAATTAACTTTGATTTTGAATTATTTTTAGTTCTACAAATATATTTTAATTAATATCTATCTTATTAATAATAGTTTATTAATTTATTTTTTGATCCTTATTATAATATATATTAATACATTTTTTTATATTGGATCTACAACAAATATAATTATTAAGATTATTATAACTAAGTATTGTATTCATAATTTGCATCTATTAAAAAATTATTATATTTTTAAAGGTTATAACCTTTGAAAATAATGAAAATTCATTAAAATAGATTATTTGTTATTTCATTGATTAAATAAAACCTATAAACACGAAAATGTCTAAACATATAAATCAATAAACTCCTTAACCCCAAAACCACAAAAAACGTAAACAATTAAATAGTTATACCCTAAATAATAAATAATAAATCTCATTTTTATTAGTATTCATTATAATTTTAAATATACATTTTAATTATTTATTAATTTAATTTTATGGAAATATAAATTTAAAAATAAATTATTAGTGAGAGAAATATAATTTAAATAATTTATTTTTCATCAAAAAATATATAGGCTTATAAATGGATACAAAAATTTAAAAATATATAATTAATATTTAGTAGAATATTTCACTTTGATTTTGAGTCATTTTAGGTTTTGGAAATATATTTTAAACAATATTTATCTTATTAATAATTGGTTATTAAATTATTTATGATAATTATTATAATAAATATCAATAAAATAGTTTATGTTGAATTTATATGATATATAATTATTATGATTATTATAACTTCATGTTGTATTCACTTTTCAAAAAAAATTTAAAAATTTTAATATTTTCAAAGGTTATAACCTTCAAAAATTAGAAAAAATAACAAAAATTTTTTTTTATTATTTTATTTTTTATATAAAACCTATAAACCACTAAATGATTAAATACTAAAATGACTAAACTCTTAAACCCTGAAGCCCATAAATACTTAAAACATTAAATTAGTATAGTATAAATAATAAATCATAAATCTAAGTTTTATTAGTATTCATTATAATTTTAAATATTCATTTTAATTAATTATCATTTTATTTTTATAGAAATATTAATTACAAAATAAATTATTAGTGAGGCAGATATAATTTAAATTAAACAGGTATACGCTATATAATTAAGAATAAATCTCATTCTTTTTCATTAAAATTTAAATATTCAATTTGATTATTTATTTGTTTATTTTTATATAAATATTAATTAAAAAATAAATTATTAGTTAGAAAAATATAATTTATATAAATTATTTTTCATCAAAAAAATTTTGATAAACTTATTAAATGAAAAGAAAATTAAAAACAAAATATTATTATATAGTAATATAATTTGCTATGCTTCTGAATCATTATAGGTTTTGTAAATATATTTTAATTGATATTTTCTTATTAATTATAGATTATCAATTTATTTTTTGATCATTATTAGAAAATTTATCAATAATATTGTTTATATTGAATATATATGATATATACATATAATGATTATTATAACTAAATATTGAATTCACATTTGAAAAAAATTTTAAAATTATTATATTTTCAATGGTTATAACCTTTGAAAATATGAAAAAATAATAAAAATAAATATTTTGTTATTTTAATTTTTAAATAAAACCTATAAACCACTAAATGCATATACAGTTAAATCTGTAAGCTCGTAAAGTTTTTAATGCCTAAATACATAAACCATTAAACCGCTATATACTACTTAATAATTACGAAATCTAATTTTTATTTCAATTTATTATTATAAATAGAAATAAAAATGATATTTATTATTTATTAAGTAGTATATTGTTGTTAAAAGGTTTATGTATTTAATGGTTTTGAGATTTTTGAGCTTACTGATTTAAGTAAGTAAGCATTTATTGATATATAGGTTTTATTTAAAAAATGAAATATAAAAAAATTTATTTTTATTTTTTTTTCACAATTTTTAAGATTATAACCTTTGAAAATATAATAAATTTTAAATTTTTTTCAAAATTGAATATTATATTTATTTATAATAATCATTATATTTATATATCATATAAATTCAATATAACCAATTTTATTGATAAATATTCTAATAATGATCAAAAAATAAATAAATAATCTATTATTAATAAGATAGATATCAATTAAAATATAATAACAAAACCTAATATAATTCAAAAGCAAAGCAAAATATATTACAATATAATAATTTTTTGTTTTGAATTTTTTTTATTTTAATAAGTTTATCTATATTTTTTGATTAAAAATAATTTATATAAATTATATTTGTCTAACTCATAATTTATTTTGTAATTAATATTTATATAAAAATAAACAAATAAATAATTAAAATTAATATTTAAAATTATAATGAAAAAGAAATGAGATTTATTAATTATTATTTAGGGTATACCGGTTTAATTTTAATTATATCTGTATCACTAATAATTTATTTTATAATTAATATTTCTATAAAAATAAACTGATAAATAATTAAAATAAAAATTTTAAATTATACTTAATAAAAATTAAAATGAGAATTATGATTTATTATTAATGTATACTTGTATAATGTTTTAAGTATTTAAATGTTATGTCATTTGAAAAATTAGAGATTTATGTTTTTAGGCAGTTAGTGGTCTCTAGGTTTTATTTAAACAATAAAATAATAAAAAAAATTTTATAATTTTTTATCATTTTCATAGGTTATAAATTATAACCTTTGAAAATATAATAATATTTAAAATTTTTTTAAATGTAAATATAATATTTTAGTTATAAAAATAATAATATTTATATATCATATAAATTCAATATAAATTATTTTATTATTTGATATTATAATAATGATCAAAAATTAAATTACTTACCTATTAATAAAAAGATAGAAATTAATTAAAAAATATTTAAAAAAACCAAATTGATTAAAAATTAAAGTAAAATATATTACTGGATAATAATTTTAAATTTTAAATTTTTAAATTTTTAAATTTTTACATCTTTTATATGGGTATTTATATTATTTCATTAAAAATAAATTATTTAAATTATATTAGTCGTACTCATAATTTATTTTGTAATAAATATTTCTATATAAATAAACTAATAAATAATTAAAATCAATATTTAAAATTATAATAAATAGAAATAAAAATTAGATTTATTATTTATTATATATTATATATTATATATTGGTTTAATGGTTACTATTTTTAGGCTTTACGGGGTCTAGGAGTTTACTTATTTAACTGTGTATGCATTTAGTAGTTTATAGGTTTTATTTAAAAAATAAAAAAATAAAAAATTTATTTTTATTATTTTTTTATATTTTCAAAGGTTAACCATAGAAAATATAATAATTTTTAAATTTTATTCAAAAGTGAATTTAATATTTAGTTATAATAATCATTATATTTATATATCATATAAATTCAATATAAACTATTTTATTGATAAATATTATGATAATGATCAAAAAATAAATTAATAATCTATTATTAATAAGATAGATATCAATTATAATATAATTACAAAACCTAAAATGATTCAGAAGCAAAGCAAAATATATTACTATATAATTATTATTGTTTTGAAATTTTTCTTTTCTTTTAAGAAGTTTATCTATATTATTTTGATGAAGAATAATTTATAGAAATTATATTTGTGTAACTCATAATTTATTTTGTAATTAATATTTATATAAAAATAAACAAATAAATAATTAAATTTGAATATTTAAAATTAAAATGAAAAAAAATTAGATTTATTCTTTATTATTTAGGATATTCCGGTTTAATTTTAATTAGATCAGTCTCATTAATAATTTATTTTTAATTAATATTTCTATAAAAATAAACTGATAAATAATTAAAATAAAAAGTAAAATTATACTAAATAATTAAAATAATTTATTTCATTAGTCTTTCAACTCTAGAATGATTGCAAAAGCTCTAAGCAAAATAATAGTAGCTTTTACTTTATCTCTATTATGTCTCATCATATTTGGTTTTGAATCACTGAGCTATCAAAGGTAATTTGACTCATGTACGCTAATAGACCAAACCAAAGTTGTACCCCTATGTGTTGAAATAGCTAGTTGTTGAGGATGCTATTTATATTGATTATTGTAATTTCTTCTAAAATATCTCTCATGCACACACTCAAAGCAATTTTTTTAAAACATAGTTCACCTCTAAAAAAATAACCACCTTATAGCCTATTAGAACAAACTAGCCCCATGGCAGTTTGACAAGGGCAAGAAGTATGGGCTCTCTTTCAATCAAGAATCAAAAAAGTTATTTTATAGGCATGTCTAAGCCTTTTTTTATATCCTCATGGATAATAAAAGTATCATTTCTTTATTTTTATATTAAATGAGTTATGTATACAAGCTCACAATACCCAAAAAGGTGTAAATGAATCATATTCAAATGTATAAAAGGTTTTAATCATTGCTCAAAATATTAGTCTTGCATATTGAAACTTGATGTCACAAATCAATGGAAAAACCATAGTGATATTTCCAATCCCAAAAATTTTAGCTATAGAAAGTTATAAAGAGTAGTACTCGAGCTTTAACTATTTCTAGGGTCATGACTTTTACTCTTGATGAATGTCTATAGTTACAATCATTCCTAGTGCAATGACTTTGCAATATAAAGATAAATTGCACAAGCTATGGTCATATCCAATACTGTGAACCAATATTATAGTGATTAAATATGTATTCATGATCATTCTTAGTGTCATAACAATATGTTCAAGAGATAGACACAAATTATAGCATATTCACATCGATATGATTATGTGTTCTAGAGACAAAATATACAATCATGACCATTGCTAATTCTACAATAATCTAAAGCAAGAAAGAGACTTAATCCATAACTCACCCCTTGAGTCATGACTTTGTGTTAAATATACAAAAAGATAAATCTGTGACATTCCTAA
The DNA here is from genome assembly GCA_029783825.1 of Sapria himalayana. NCBI lineage: Eukaryota > Viridiplantae > Streptophyta > Magnoliopsida > Malpighiales > Rafflesiaceae > Sapria > Sapria himalayana. The sequence continues at coordinate 121,260 of JAREIK010017443.1, forward strand.
AAGTTGTGAATTTCAATTTAAATTTAACACTTAGTCATTTGATTATAAAAGTGCAAAACATGAGATTTATGATTTAGGGTTTATAGATTAATGTTATAATTTATGATTTAGGTTTAGAATTTAAAGTTTAGGGTTTATGCTTTTTTTTTGTTTTTTTTTTTGGAAAATACACACTTTATTTATCATTTAGGCACTCAACATAGAAGAGACTAAAAAGCTGCCTAATTTAGGACACCCCACCAAATCCTATGGACTTTAATGATTCTATGCATAAAATACATAAAAAAACATAATGACTAATAATTCCAAGTGTACGAATACAACTAAAATCACCTGGCATTCCGAGACTTCAGAGTTGGCATTGAGTCATTATGCGCACTGCTTTCTTTCCATTCAGATTTGTCCAAGCCTTTTGGAGGAACCTGAATGATGCACCATATTAAAACTATGCAAATATAAGATTGTGCATGTGTGTGACATGTAGCATCAAGCGTTTGCCTATGTTATCGCTATGCAATGGAATACATGTAAAACTGAATACCCTTAAATCCACAAGTCCATATCTACTTCACTTTGTCAATTCATTCTCACCTCTGAATTCCACATTCTTTTGCTCCAATGATCCTCAAAAGCATATCTCTTGAGTTAGAATGCTTCCTCCTCAAGCTCCAAGAAGTAGCTGTATGTTGCACCGACAAAATATCAAAAAATATGCATGCATCGGTGTACATGTGTGATGAGGTCTGTCTCATAGTCTTATTATCTATGCATACAACCAAGCTAAAATACAAGTAAAATAACAAAATGCTATAAAGATCGGTCTTCTACTTTTGGGAGTGTAGCATCGCCTAATGTGTATTTACAAAATGCATTAGTGGGCCCCACTTAAAGATACTCATGGGTCCAGTTGCCCTCATTGCATGCTACATAGAGAAAAAACAAGATTGTGCGTGTGAGTATGTCATGATTTGTCTCTACAAGTACATGGTTCATACAGTCTAAAATAAAAATAAGACTACAAACATAAAGTACAAGTTTGAATCTTTCGCTCCCATGTGGCTGGTCTGGACTCCATTGCTTACTGGCCCTGCTTGGTGATGCTTTGGATTTTTCCGGCTCTCCAATTAATCATGGAATACCTGCTACTTCTGTTGGGTTACGGTTGGGTGGCCCTCTATGCTGCGTGATACAACTAGTGGGACCCACTCCTAGCTACTCCTAGGTTTACTTCCGACCACTTTGCTCGGTCTCGTCAGTTGTCTGAATGTTATCATCCCAGCTTGCAAGTGGGGCCCTCTACAAGCTAGTGGACCATACTTCTGGCTGCTTCCAGGACTTGCTGGCCCCTCTAAATGCTACACTAAAATGGACAAGAATATGTGCACGTGTGTACTATGGTCCGTCGCTATGTGTGTGTGGTGCAGCAGTATCAGGGTTTAGGAGTTTAGTAATTTAATTATTTAGGTATTTTGGGGTTTATAGGTTTTATTTAAATAATTAAATAACAAAAAAATTATTTTTATGATTTTTTCCCATTTCAAGGTTATAACCATTGAAAATATTATAATTTTTTATCTTGTTTCAAATGTTAATATAATATTTAATTATAATAATCATAAAAATTAAATATCATGTTAATTTAATATAAATAATTTTATTGATCGATATTATAATACTAATCATATAATAAATTAATAAACTTTTATTATTAAGATAGATATTAATTAAAATATTTTTGCAAAATCTAAAACGATTCAAAATCAAAGTAAAATATATTACTAAATAATAATTCTTTATTTTTAAATTTTTGATTCTTTTTATAAGCTTATAAATTTTAATGAAAAAGATAAATTATTTAAATTATATTTGTGTCATTAATAATTGTAATGAATATTAAAATTATAATGAATATTAAAATAATTAAAATGAATATTAAAATTATAATGAATACAAATAAAAATGAGATTTATGATTAATTATTTAGGGTATACCGGTTTATTGGTTTAAGTATTTAGAAGTTTAGCTGTTTAGTGATTTAAGTGTTTAGGTATTTAGTAGTTTATATGTTTTATTTAAATAATGAAATAACAAAACAATTATTTTTCAAATTTTTATCAATTTTGAAGGTTATAATCTTTAAAAATTAAATAATTTTTAAATTTTTTTTCAAATGTGAATACAATATTTAGTTATAATAAACTTAATAATTATATATCATGTAAATTAAAAAAATAATTTTATTGATAGATATTAATAAACTAAATATAAATATAAATATAAATTTAATAATGATCAAAAAATAAATTAATAAACTATTATTTAATGATAATTATTTATATATTATTTAAAAATACTTAAACCTTTAAAGATGGTTTAAATGTTTAAGTATTTAAGGGTTTTTGGGTTTTGGGGTTTAGTTGTTTAATGATTTAAGTATTATAAATATAATAATGATCACAAAATAAATTAATAATCTATTTTTAATAAGATAGATATCAAATAAAATATAATTACAAAATCTAAAATGATTCAGAAGCAAAGCAAAATATATTACTATATAATAATTTTTTGTTTTGAAAATTCTTTTTCTTTTAAAAAGTTTATCTATAAATTTTTGATGAAAAATAATTTATATAAACTATTTTTGTCTAACTCAATTTATTCTGTGATTAATATATTTATAAAAATAAACAAATAATTAATTAAAATGAATATTTAAAATTATAATAAAAAAATATTATTTATTATTTATTATTTAGATATACCGGTTTAATTTAAATTAGATATTTCTCACTAATAATTTATTTTGTAATTAATATTTTTATAAAAATAAACTGATAAATATATAAAATGGAAATTTAAAATTATACTAAATAAAATTATAAATGATATTTATGATTTATTATTAATGTATACCAGTTTATTGGATTATGAATTTAGAGATTTTTTCATTTAGGATATTAGCGATTTATGTTTTAGGCTTTTAGTGATTTATATGTTTTATTTAAAAAAATAAAATATCAAAAAGAATTTCTATAATTTTTTCTCATTTTCATAGGTTATAACCTTTGAAAATATAATAATATTTAAAATTTTTTCAAATGTGAATACAATACTTAGTTATAATAATATTAATAATTATATATCATATAAATTCAATAAAAACAATTTTATTGATATATATTATAATAATGATCAAAATTAAATTTATAAACTATTGATATTAAGATAGATATTAATTAAAAAATTATTACAAAACCCAAATTGATTCAAAATTATAGTAAAATATATTTATGAATAACAATTTTTAATTTTTAAATTTTCACTTCTTTTATAAGCATATATATTTATTAAATTACATTTGGCACACTCATAATTTATTTTGTAATAAATATTTTTATAAAAATAAACTAATAAATAATTAAAATGAATATATAAAATTATAATAAATATTATTAAAATTTAGATTTATTAATTATTAAGTAGTATATAGCGGTTTAATGGTTTATTTATTTTGGCATTACGGGGTTTAAAAGTTTACTGATTTAACTGTGCATGCATTTAGTGGTTTATAGGTGTTATTTTTAAAAAAATATCAAAAAATATATTTTTTTTATTTTTTGATATTTCCAAAGTTTATAGCCTTTGAAGATATAATAATTTTTAAATTTTTTTAAAAAGTGAATACAATATTTAGTTATAATAATCATTATATTTATATATCATATAAATTCAATATAAATATTTTTATTGATAAATATTCTAATAATGATCAAAGAATAAATTAATAATCTATTATTAATAAGATAGATATCAATTTAAATATAATTACAAAACCTAAAATGATTCAGAAACAAAGGAAAATATATTACTATATAATTATTTTTTGTTTTGAATTTTTTTCTTTTAAAATGTTTATCTATATTTTTTTTGATGAAAAATAATTATATAAATTATATAAATTATATTTGTCTAACTCAATTTATTATGTAATTAATAATTATATATAAATAAACGAATAAATAATAAAATTAATAATTTAAATTATAATGAAAAAAATAATATTGAGATTTATTATTTATTATTTAGGGTATACCGGTTTAAAATGATAATCTATTTAGGGTTTTCGAAATTTAGGAGTTATTGATTTATGTATTTAGGCATTTAGTGGTTTATAGGATTTATTTAAACAATGAAATAACAAAAAAAATTATTTTTGTTTTTTTTCACATTTTCAAAGGTTATAACATTTGAAAATATAATAATTTTAAATTTTTTTAAATTGTGAATAAAATATTTAGTAATAATAATCATTATAATTATATATAATATAAACTAATTATAAATAATTTTATTGATAGATATGATATCAATTATCAAAAAATAAATTAATAAACTATTATTAATATGATAGATATAAATTAAAATATAATTACAAAACCTAAAATGATTCAAAATCAATGTAAAATTTATTACTAAATAATAATTTTTTGTTTTTAAATTTTTACTTCTTTTTATAAGATTATATAATTTTTTTATTAAAAGTAAATTATTAATATTATATTTCTCTGACTAATTATTTATTTTGTAATTAATATTTATATAAAAAAATAAAATATTTAAAATGAATATTTAAAATTATAATGAATACAAATTAAAATGAGATTTAAGATTTGTTATTGCTGTATATGTAATTTATTTTTTGATAATCTATTTGTATAACCAAAAATTTTTTTCTTTTTTAATATTTTCATGTTAGTGCAGGAAAGAAAATATTAAGAGGCCGTGGATGCTATAGTAGCACAATAATGGAGGTCTCGCTAACCGAACAGCGGGCCAAAATTGGAGTAGAGCCTAACCCATCTAATGATACGACCCGCTCCGGTTAAATGAACCGACAGAAATTTTAATATAAAATATTTTGTAATTTTATTTCAGGTGGCTATTTTTTGACCCGTGGAACTCTTCATCATCTCTCTCTCTTCTCTCTTTGCAATTTATGATGACTATTCTATGTGCTGCATACTGTAAGACATTTTTGTTGCTTTAATCAGTAACGCAAAAGCATTTTCTGGTGGATTTAGCTAGTCGTACTGAGCGATTAGTGAAACACGTTATTTTCGGTGTTTATTTTTTATTTTTTGATTCAATCATGGATGGTTGCTGAATTGGGATATATATATTGCTTGTTTTCTGTTGTTTCTGTGTTTCTGTATCTCAATCTCACTAGCGTGGAAACACAATTGCCCAACAATTATATATGGTATACCCGTTTAATGGAGCGATTATTTAGGGGTTTTGTCGTTTAGGAGTTTAGCAATTTATGTTTTTAGGCATTTAGTTGTATATAGGTTTTATTTATATAATAAAAATAATTTTTTTTTGATTTTTTTAGATTTTCAAAGGTAATATAACCTTTGAAAAAAAATAATTTTTAAAATCTTTTGAAATGTGAATACCATGTATAATTATATTAACCTTATTAATTATATATCATATAAATTCAATATAAATAATTTTAATGATAGATATTATAATAATGATGAAAAATTAAATTAATAAACTATTATTAATAATATAAATATTAATTTAAATATATTTACATAACACAAAATGATTCAAAATCAAATAAAAATATATTACTAAATAATAATATTTAATTTTTCAATTTTTCGATCATTTTATAAGCTTATATTTTTTTATGATTAAAAATAAATTATATAAATAATATCTGTCTCACTCGAAATTTATTTTGTAATTAATTTTTCTAAAAAATTAAAATATAAATAATTAAAATGAATATTTAAAATTATAAAAAAATAGAAATAAAAATGAGATTTAATTTTTATTAAGTATTATACAGTTGTTATAAGGTTTATGTATTTAGGGGTTTCGGGTTTTATGAGCTACTGATTTAAGTAAGTAAACATTTAGTGGTCTATAGGTTTTATTTAAAAAAGAAATAACAAAAAATTTATTTTTTGTATTCTTTCTCATTTTTTAAGATTATAACCTTTAAAAATATAATAATTTTTAAATTTTTTTTAATAGTGAATACAATATTTAATTATAATAATCATAATAATTATATATCATATAAATTCAATATAAATAATTTTATTGATAGATATTCTAATAATTATCAAAAAATAAATTAAAATTTTATTATTAATAAGATTGATATTACTTAAAATATAATTTCAAAACATAAAATGATTCAAATGCAAAGCAAAATATATTACTTAATAATAATTATTTGTTTTTAAATTTTTATTCTTTTTATAAGCTTATCTATTTTTCATAAAAAATAAGTTTTATAAATTATATTTATAACTCATAATTTATTTTATAATTAATATATATATATAAATAAAAAAACTTAACAATCGAAATTAATTTTTTAAATTAAAATGAAAACAAATAAAAATGAGATTTATTAATTATTATTTAGGGTATACTGATTTAAAGGATTATCTATATAGGGGTATCGAGATTTTGTAGTTTAGTGATTTAAGTGATTAGGCATTTAGTGATTTATAGGTTTCATTTAAACAATGAAATAACAAAATAGATATTTTTTTTTATTTTTTCACATGTTTAAAGTTTATAATCTTTGAAAATATAAAAATTTTTAAAACTTTTTCTGAAAGTGAATACAATATTTAGATAGATATTAAGATAGATATTAATTAAAAATATTTACAAAACACAAATTGATTCAAAATTAAAGTAACTTATATTACTTGATAATAATTTTTAATTTTTAAATTTATACTTCTTTTATAAGTGTGTATTTTTATTATTAAAAATAAATATTTAAATATATTCGTCGCACTCATACTTTATTTTGTAATAAATATTTCAATAAAAATAAACTAATAAATAATTAAAATGAATATTTATAATAATAATAAATAGAAATAAAAATTAGATTTATTAATTATTAAGTAGTATATAGCATTTTAATGGTTTTTGTATTTAGGCATTATGGAGTTTAGGAGTTTACTGATTTAACTGTGTATGCATTTAGTGGTTTATAGGTTTTATTTAAGAAAAAAAATTAAAAAAAAATTATTTTTATAATATTTTGATATTTTCAACGATTATAACCTTTCACAATATCATAATTTTTAATTTTTTTTCAAAAGTGAATAAATATTTATTTATAATATCATAATAATTATATCATATAAATTCAATATAAATAATTTTATTGATAGATATTCTAATAATTTTCAAAAAATAAATTAAAAATCTATTATGAATAAGATTAATATTACTTAAAATATAATATCAAAACCTAAAATGATTCAAAAGAAAGCAAAATATATACTTAATATTAATTATTTGTTTTTAAATTTTTATATTTTATAAGCTTATCAATTTTTGATGAAAAATAATTTTATAAATTATATTTTTAACTCAT
>JAREIK010017444.1:0-18082 GCA_029783825.1 Sapria himalayana
CTTTAACACCCTCACTTTAATGTATCTATTTTTTCAGAAAAAGCCAGCAACCAATATATATCTTTTTTCCTCTTTTGTGCACCATCTATCACCGTGACAATACAAGAGAAAAGCATGTGAAATATAAGTTTGTGGCATTTTTCTTGCAATGATTCATTCAAACAAGACATGCAAGAATCCCTCAGGACCAGGATACAAAAATCAATTTCCTTGCAAAAAGTTTCCTCTTGCTGAAAATGATAATCGCATAAGTTTTTACTCCAGAAGTTCTTCAAGCCTCAATATGTAACAAGGATAATCTTCATTATCCCTGTATAAAATCTAAACATCGACGAATACATCTAATTTATACATCTTTTAAGTTGTGTAAAAGTTTATGAAGGCTTACATATTTTAAATAGAAAGATACACAGAAAGATAGATAGATTAAAGATAGACAGATAGGTTGATAAAATTAGATAGAGATTATATAGATAGATAGATTATTAGAAGATAGATGGATGGATGGATGGACAGAAGATAGATTAATTTATAAAATGATTGGTAGTCAAGTTGATAGATAGATTTATTGATAGAGTGATAGACATATTGATAGATATTTTGATAGACAAATTGATAGAGAGATTGATAGACAGATATTTTTAAGTGTTATCTTTCCTAAATATAGGATATTTTGTTTCGTCTAGTATAAGTATGCTTCTATATTATGTAGGCATGTTATGTGTCTCGAAGTCCTGATCTCCTATTTTTCCACCTTTCTCAGCTAGCTTATCGGCTATTTAATTACTTCTCTAGATATATGCATTATACTACAGTTTAATTCATGTAATAGTTGTATGATTTCATCTATATCATTTATAATTTCCAAAGCAATTTTTGACCTTTAATGATACCTACTAATATTAGAGAATCAGTTTGTATTTGGATGTTCATTATTTTCCTATCTTTGCATATTTTTAAACTAAACAGGAGTGCCTAGATTTTAGATTGTATACAAGAATTGGCTTTCAATTTTCTAGTAATTGCCCAAATCATCTTGCCATCGAAATCACTTAAATTCCTCCACCTCCTGCTGCACCTTTGTCTCTTTTAAAAACTACCATCGTATTGAGTGTCATTTAGGCTTTAAAAGGTTTGTTCTAGCATAACCTAGTAAAGCTTATTGAGTTGGGGATTTGATACCTTAAGTGCTACTTATCTATATATTCTTTATTTTCTGAATAGTTATATATTTTTAAAGGATAAGCTTCTGAAATGCATTTTAATTCTTTTTTAATATCTCTTACTATTTCTTTTGTATTCATTTCAACATTCTCAAATCTGCTGTTATTTCTAGTTGTCCAAATACACCATATTATCAGAGGTGGAATGGAGTTATTGAGCCATTTGTATACTGAATCAAGAATTGGCCCCCTCATCCATTTAAGAATTTTATATTTGAGTATTTGATTTTGTGCTTTATACTCATTTCTTTTTCAAATATTTCTCATATCTTTGAAGCTATTCTCTCTTGTGAAAGGAGAAGATCCAGAGTTTCTATTGGAATGATGTTAGATTAAGCTTTCAATAAAAATAAACATATTTTCGCCTGGTTATTGTTATTCCAACACCTTTCAAATAAACTTATTTTGGCTTTATATTCCTAACCAGATTCTTGGCCCGATTTAAAGAAAATAAGCCTTATTCATTATTTTCCATTTCCAACCATATTTAGTAAGTATAGAGTGGTTATGCCACCACTTCATTTTGCTTTACAGTTTGTTCCAAATTTGAGATTCAATATAAATCTATTTTATCCTATTAGTATCATTATTTGTTAGGCATTTTGCTCTCATATATGATGCCCAAAGATTATTATTCTCTTTTATACTCCACATCTCTTACAGACCCATGCTTCAGATATCTTGTCTAGCCTAGTGAAACCTAGACCCGCCTCTTCCTTTGGGTAGCAGAGGTTTTTCCATTTAATCCAATAAAGATTCAATTTTCCATTTTTGTTACCCCAGAAGAAATTAGCCAATTCCCCTTCTATTTTTAAGAAAATTTAGGCAGTTGCATAACCATTAGATTATGAATTAGTCAATCAATCTATCTATATTTCTTCCCAAAAGACAATGCATGTGTCTATCAATGTTTCTATCTATCTGTCTATCTAAAAGACTATGAATATATCAATTAATTAATCAAACAATCTTTATATCTATCTATTTGCTTGTCTTTTTATCTATTTATATATATATCTATCTATCTATACATATATCAATCTATTTATCTACCTAAATATCTTTCTATCTATCTATCAATCTATCTATCTATTTATCTATTTATCTATTTATCAAAATGTCTATCAATATATCTATTAATTTGTCAATCAATCAATAAATCAATCTATCTATATGTCTATCTATCTATCTATCTATCTAACTATCTATCTATCTGTCAATATTTATATCTGACTATCTATGTCTTTCTATATGTCAATCTATATATTTATCTATCTTTCTTTCTATTTGTTTAACTATTTGTCTATCTATCAACCTATCTATCTATTTATCTATCTATATGTATATGTCTCTCATTTTGCCTATCTATCTATTTATCTATCTATCTATCTATTTATTTATCTATATGTCTATCTATCCATGTATCTATCTATCTATTAGTCTATTAATCTAACTATCTATATATCTATCTATCAATCTATCTGTATATCTATCTATCTTTCTTTCTATCTATCTATCTGTTTATCTATCTATATATCTATCTATCTATATATCTATCTTGTTTTCTATTTATCTATATATCTATAGGTCTATTAATCTGTCAATCTATCTTTCTATCAATCTTTCTAACAATATATCTATCAATTTATCTATTAATCTATCTATCTATATGTATACATCTATCTATTTATATATATATAAATCTCTCTATCAATCTATCTATCTATTTGTCTATCTATCTATCTAACTATTTATCTACCTTTCTATCTATTTATCTAGCTATTTATTTGTCTATCTATATGTATATCTATCTTTTTATCTATCTTTCTATCTATCTATATATTTATATATCTATCTATATACCTAATTTTCTATCTATCTTTCTATCTATTTGTCAATCTATCTATCTATCTATATATTTGTATATCTATCTATTAGTTTATCTATTTGTCAATCAATCTATTTATCTATTTATATGTCTATCTATTTGTTTATCAATCTTTCAATCTATCTATCAATCTATCTGTCAATCTGTCAATCTATCTATCTATCTATATGAATATCTATCTGTATATCTATCATTTTATCTATCTATTTATTTATTTATATATCTATCCATCTATCTTATTTATTATCTATCTATCTTTTTGTATATTTATTTATATATTTAACTATCTATGTATCTATCTATCTATTTATCTATCTATTTTTATTTCTGACTATCTATTTGTCTATTTATATATCTGTCTATCTATCTATATATCTATCTATTTATTTATTTGCCTATATATCCGTCTCTCAATCTTTCTATATATATGTTTATATATATATATATATATATATATCTATCTATCTATCTAGAAGTATATTTATTTGTATATCTATCTGACTATCTTTATGTCTATCTATCTATTAATCAAACAATTAATCTATCTGTCATTCTATTTTTCGATCTATCTATGTATCTATCTTTCTATCTATCTATATATCTAAGTGTCAATATAGCTTTTTATCTATCTATTTATCTATTTATATAACTATCTATTTATCTAACTAACTTTTTATCTTTCTATCTATTTATTTATATCCATATGTTTATTTATTAGTCTATCTTTCGGTCTATCTATAAGTATCTCTATCTCTTAATCAATCAATCAATCTGTCTATCTATATATTTGTCTATCTATCCATCTATATATTTTTCTATATATCTATTGATCTGTCTATCTAACTGTCAATCTATCATTATATCTATATGTTTATCTATTTATATATATATATATATATATATATCTATTTGTATATCTATCTATCTATCTTTTTATCTATCTATTTGTATCCATCTGTCTATCTATCAGTCTATCTATCAGTCAATATATTAGTCTATCTATCTATCTATCTGTCTATCTTTCTATCTGTCTATCTATTTTTATATCTTTCTATCTATTTATATATCTATCTATTTTTCCAATAATCTGTCGATCTATCTGAATATCTATCTATCTATACATATATTTGTCTATCTATCTATGTGAATATCTATCTATCTATACATATATTTGTCTATCTATCTATCTATTAAAAAATATTTCTATGACTCTATCTATCAAATAATCTATCTGTCTATCTTTCATTCTATCAATCAATCTATCGATCTAACTGTCTATGAATCTATCTATCTATCTATCTATCTATCTATCTAAATATCTATATATCTATCTATGTTTCTGTCTATCTATATGTCTATCTATCTATCTATTTGCCAATTTCTATGTCTCTAAATCTATTTATCTATCTATTAATAAATATATCTATCAATAATTTATCTATCTATCTATTAATCTAACTATCAAGTTGTCTATCTATCTATCTATGGATTTATCTATCAATCTATCTATTAATCAATCTATCTATCTATCTAAATATCTATCTTTCTATATGCATATCTTTTTGTCTATCTATCTATCTTATATAACTATCTATCGATCTATATATCTATATTTTTGTCTATCATTATGTTTATCTAGCTATATATATGATGTATATCTATATATCAATCTATATATATATATATATATATATATATATATATATATATATATATATATATATATATCTATCTATCTATCTAACTATCTATCTATCTAACTATCTATCTATATATCTCTTTATATAACTATCTATCTATCTATTTATCTATATGATTATCTTTCTGTCTATCTATCTATCATTCTATCAAACTATCTATCTATCAATCTATCTATCTATATGTCTATCTATCTGTCTATCTATCTATCAATCTATCTTCTGTCTATCAATCTATCAATATATCTATCGATCATTCTATCTGTCTATCAATCTATATATCAATCTGTCTATCAATCTTTATATCAATCTATCTATCAATCATTCTATCAAGTTGTCCATCAAATTGTCTATCTATCTGTATATCTATTTGTCTATATATTTGTTTATGAATCTTTTTATCAATCTATATATCAATATGTCTTTCTATCTATATATCCATCTATATATCTATCTATCTATTTGATTATTTGGCTATCTATTTGTATATCTATTTGTCATTCAATCTATCTATATATCTAATTATCAATTTGTCTATGTATCTGCATATCAATTTTTCTATCAATCTAAGTTTTAATCTATTTATAAATCTATCAATCAATATGTCTATCTATATATGTATTTATATATCTATATGTCTATGAATATATCTATCAATTTATCTATATAGCTTTTTATTTATTTATCTATCTATCTAATTATCTTTCTTTCTTTCTATTTGTCAATCTGTATGTGTGTTTATTTATTTATCTATCTATCTATCAGTATATGTATCTATCTTTCTATGTGTCTATCTATTAGTCTTGCTAAGTATCAATCATTTTATCTATCTATATGTTTATTTATATCTCTATAAATTTGTATATCGATTTCTCTATCTATCAATCAATTTTTCTTTCTATCTGTCTATCTATCTATATGTTAATCTATCTATCTATTTATCTTTCTATATATCTTTATATCTATCTATCTATCTATCTGTCTATCAATCTATTTATCAATCTATTTATCAATGCGTCTATCAATTTTTCTATCAAATTGTCTTTCATTCTGTCTATCAGTTTGTCTTTCAATCTGTCTATCAATCTTTCTATCAATTTTTTTATCAATCTATTTATCATTCTATTTATCCATCTATCTATAAATCTATCTATCTAACTGTCTATCAGTTTGTATTTCAATCTGTCTATCAATCTTTCTATCAATTTTTTTATCAATCTATTTATCATTATATTTATCCATCTATCTATAAATCTATCTATCTATCTATCTGTCTATCTATATATTTATCTATCAACTATCTATTTATGTATCTATCTGTTTATCTCTAAATCTATCTTTTTTTAATCTATATGTTATTTTTTTATTTATCAATATATCTTTCATTCTATCTATCAATTTTTCTATTGATCTATTTATGAATATCTCTGTCAATCTCTATATCAAACTGTATAAATATCTATCTAACTACCTGTCTATCTATAAATTTATCTATCTATTTTTTTATTTGTTTGTTTTTCTGTCTGTCCATCTATTTGTAAGTATGTCTGCCTATCTATGTGTATGCATGCCTGCCTAACTATCTTCCTACCTAACTGGCTATCTGTCTATCTATATGTCTATCTATATGTTTGTCTATCTATATATCTACATATCTATCTATATTTCTATCTATTTATTTTTCTAACTTTATATTTGTCTATCTGTTTGTCTATCTTTCTAAACAATCTATCTGTCTATCTATCTTTACAATCTTTCTGTCTAACTAACTAACTAACAATCTATCTATCTATACAATCTATCTGTTTATCTATCTATCTATCTATATGTCTGTTTATCTTTTTGTCAATCTATCTTTTTATCTATATGGCACACATTAATTCACACAAACATGCGCACGCGCACACACACATATTTGTGTGTGTGTGTGGAAGATGTTGATTTAAATATCATATTTATGCAATTATTTAATTTTCCATGAACTCACACTTCTACTTGATTCCTATTAGGTTTAGCTTTAGTTCTTTTTTCTTCTTATATCCAAGCAGTCTCACACTTCCTAATCAGTATATTAGGAGGTCTATATTAAACTATGATCACCATAAAATTGCATTCTTTATATTAATAGCCACTATAAATATAACATATTATGATTTCTAAGGCATCACAAGTATAATACACAATGAATTGGGGCCAAATAGATTAATTACAGCAAAATCTTGCTGAATTGGAGGTTACAGGTAGGCTCCAAGACATATGACTTTGACAAATGACACAGCATACATAAACCTTAGCTAGACACAACACATACCCAATGAACAATACCCAAAAAAAAAACAAAAAAAAATAATAATTTATCCAACATAACATTCACATAAACTCTTGGCATTTTCAATTTTTAATGAAATCCCATCATTTATAATCTAGTCGTTCCTCTAAGCCTTCAACTTGACAAGAACAAGAAATAACAAGAAATATATTTCATTAATTAGAGATACTACTTCGAGCAAAATAGAATAAAAAATATGCACTATGTGACATGAACGAGGTTGAGTTGTTCGCCCACCTAGGATGATTTTTAGATTAGACACTCCATTGAGTAGAGATAAAGTGGTATATCAAACCTACCTAGACTCTTTAGTCAATATAGATACCATTCACGGATATGAGAATCAAGGTGGGTCCCCCACCAAATTCAGTTCTCTCTCCTCCTATCAGAGCCGAGATCGATGCAATAGTGGTGCCAAGATTTATCATACTTACATATTTAGAAAAGAAGTTGAGCTCCATAAGAATCCATCATATTCAAACCATTAAGATATCCAATGAAGCACTGCTCAGAAGAGATCGTCTTCTCATCCTTGAAAAAAATGCAACTTCTTCTTCTATAGCAGGTACTTGTCTACTTCAGCTGTTGTCCTACAACTAGCAGCTTGGGCCTCCTGCTAGAATGAAAAGCAAAATTAGGCAAGAAAGATGAACCGTGCCGTCACACTGAGTAAAGAAATCTCATTGAGCCTGCTATGTTTTTTTAAACATGTATATTTATATATTTATATATTTATATATTTATATATTTATATATTTATATATGTACATATTTATATATTTATATATTTATATATTTATATATTTATATATTTATATATTTATATATTTATATATTTATATAATTATATTCATGTTTTATAGATCACATTCAAATTGGCAAATAATTATACTTTAGACACTATCTCACAAATTTACCAAATCTTTAACCTCCCAAGTAATATTTGGCAGAGAGACAAAATCATAATTAACAACCTTCCTCCATGAAGAAATCTTCTATTTCTTCAGTGTTAACACCAAAAAACCAATGGATAAAAGTTTTTGTGTCAACAGAACCATGTGTCACACTTTTACTCTCTTTGGTATCACCAACCACACTTAATACTAGAATATCTATTTTGTTCCATCAGTCATTGACAATACAAGCGGATGCCCAACATCTTTATTTAACAAAAATAAAGTAACATGTTAACAACCTTGACTACCCCACATGGAAATCAATTTTCGATTTGGTTAGCCTCCATTACAAGCTTTCAAGGAGTTAGAGAAAAAAGTAATATATATGAACTAGGATTATTACTTTTGTTTTGATCATGTCTTCTCGTAGCATCTACAACATGAACAACATTTACTCATGAGAGCAAAAGCTTCATTAATCTTATCCACTGACAGATTATGTGTGATCAATCCATTTAACTTGACCTCCTTATTTTGGTACACATCTACCAATGATGGAAGATCTGATTTAGGTTTCCATCCTTTAAATAGAGATCCCTTCAATGATCATCAACCAAGAAGAAGAGAATAGAATGAATATATATTTGGTTTCACAACAGGACTCAAAGGCTATCGTGGTTATTCTTGAGTCTCCTACACATTCGAAAGAGTAATCTTTTCTTCCATGTATGATCCTTTTGATTATCTTAAAAATATGGATTAGTTGCGTTGTGGTTTGGGTGGGTCAAAAGTTTGGCTATCTCAATACTTAGCTGACATATTTTGTATAGTTGTGTGGTCGATTTCACTTTAACAGGGCATCCAAAGTGGATTACTATGTACTCGGCAAAGGTTGAGATGGCACAGTAGTGAAACTTGAGCTTGCCATTGATCTAGAAGTGAGTCTTTTGATCATAGTGCATCAAACCTCATCATTCTAATCCTAATACTTTGCATACATTTTCTTTGCTCAATTTTTATTACTTTCCTATCAATTTCAAAGTAGTGATTATATTGCGAAAATGGGAAGTTCATAAGACTTTGATCACATTTCGAATCCGTGGACAGACTCACCTTCGTAAGATATGAATCCGAGCATGTTATGTTATAATTCAATCACACCACTCTCATCAAAACACATTTCTAATATAATCAAGAAAAAATATAGTCATACAATACAATAAAATATAAAATCACACTAACCCACATTAATCTCTTGTGCATTTCTTCTCTACTTTCTACGATCCTTAACCAAGCTTATATGCATGGATGGACATGTATAACTATGTGAAAATATCAACCTGCTACATGTTTAATGCAAGTGTAAAATAATCCATACATTTTAATAATAATAGAGAGTGGATTCGCAGATGCACAAGGGATTTGAAAATATAATCTTCTGTCACTTATGACCGGCACTAGTAATGAGTTTTAGAGAGTGGATTCATAATTTCCAACTCATGAAAGTTAATATCTTTCTTGCCGAGATAATGCTGATTTGGAAATAAAGCAACAGTCATAAAATAGAAAATGCCACTAAACAAATTCTAACTATAATCTATGTCGCATATAAGAGATGATTTCTTCACCTGCACATTTGCCTTTGAGTGACACTGAATATTTGATCAATGTGCCCTATAATCAGAAGAATTCAAAAAATCAAACCTAGCTAAACAAGATGATGCCATCAATTGAATAGACTCAACAAATAATACACAAACTGATTATCAATTTAAAAAGCATTAAGATTCTTATAAACTCGATGATACACAAGTATTACATAGAAATCTATTAGGTTATCGATCATGTTTAATATATTTTAATTTTATAATATTAATATTTTATTTATTTATTTATTATTATAAGCATACAAATTTTATTATAAATTTAATAATATTTTTTATTTTATTTTTATTTTACAATAATTATTGACTCAATAATTTAATTTTTATAAATTTTTATAGATGCAAAAAAAAACTTGTTTTAAATCAACTTAGGGTCATAGTACTTTTCAAAAGTGTTAATAGGGCTAAAAATAATTTTAAGTGTGTTTAGGACAAAAAAATATCACTAGTAATATTTTAAAAAACTTTTTAAAACCCTAAAAAAACACCTAATCTATTCTTTTAATAGGTACTTTTGAAAAGTTTTTATTATAACTCATCAAAAGTTCTTGGATGTAATTAAAACATCAATTTATTTATCCATAAATATCAATTTATTTTATTTTAAATTTTAATGTAAAATATGATTTTTTTAATAATTCAAATATTTCAAATCTTTTAATAATAATTTTTAAAAATTTTATATAATCATTAATTTTTTTTAGTTTTATTAATATAAATATTTACTTGTTTATTTGTTAATTCGGATTTTTTCAAAAAATATTTTTTTATAATCATACAAATAATGATTTTAGGTTTTTATTAACACTTATATTTGTGTATGTTTATATATTATTTCAAATATTTTTAAAAATGTTTATAATTATAGAATAATATATTTAATGTATGTATTATTACTAATATTTAAACATTTTTTATTAATTAATTCAAAAAATAATTTGTATATTTTTAAAAATTTTATATTCATAAAAATAGGTATTTTAGTTTTTATTAATATAAATTTGTAATCGTATATATATATATATATATATATATATATTTGAAATTATTTATTTATAATATCCTATTTTTATAATTATATGAGAAAAAGGTGTCTTTCAAGAATCTCTAATTCATAAACCATTAAAACCTTTAATATACAAAAAATTAGATCGCATTTTAAACAAATAATATAAGAAAAAAATAAGGATAGATTAGTGACGGGAATAATCCCCATCCAAAATAGCTAAGGAAAGATTGGTAACTAAATGAAAATAGTTTATGAAAATTATTATTTAATGACAAATAGCTTGTAATTAATATATAATCGTAAAAAAAATTCTAGAAATTATTTAGCGAGTTATTTTTTATCGAGCTAATTAGTTATGAAAAATCAATATCTAAAGTCATTGCTAAATTGCTGCCATTCTTTGGGACAAAATCTACGATAATATTAGCTAGGAACATTTTTAAATCGAAAATTTTTATATCTTATCCATTACAAATCTATCACAAATTTGAAATTCATTATAAAATCAAACATTTTTACTATTCCCTAGCTAATCATATAAAAATTTGCTAGTGAATATTTATCTAGCTTAATTTCCATAGCTAAATAGATAATTTATTGTAGTGATCTATCTATATGTCTGTTTGTCTATGTATCTTTAAATCAATCTATATATTTATCTTTGTATCAATCTGTCTATGGATCCTCTTTCTATCTATCCATCAATCTATTGATCTGTTTATCAATCAATAAATTTATCTATCTATCTATCTATCTGTCTATCTATCTTTTATCTATTTATCTATCAATCTATTTATCTATTTCTCTATATATCTATCTATCTATCTATTGGTCTATCAATTTTTATATCTATCTATCTATCTATCTATCTATATATCTATTTGTATATCTATCTATCTATCTACCTATCTATCTATCTATCTATCTAAAAATCTATTTATCCATCTATCTATCTATCTGCCTATCTTTTTGTCTATCTAACTATCAATCTACATTTTTATCTATGTGTCTACCTATCTATTTACCTTTCTATCTATCTATCTTTCTATCAATATGTCAATAAATCTATCTATGAATTTGTCAATCAATCTATCTATCTATTTGTTGATAAACCTATTTGTCTATGTGTCTTTCTTTCTACCTATCTATCGATCTATTAATTTGTCTATGAATCATTCTATCTATCTATCTTTCAATCAATCTATCAATCTTTATAGCAATCTATCAATCAATCAATCTATCTGTCTATCAATCTATTTATCAATAGGTTTATCAATATGTCTATTTATATATTTATCAATCTATATATATATATATATATATCTCAATATGTCTATTAATCTATCTATCAATCTATCTATCTATTTTTTTATCCATCTATTTATATATTTATCTATCAATATATCAATCTATTTGTCTATCTATCAATCTAACAAACTATATATCTATCTATTTGTCTGTCTATCTGTCTATCTGTCTATTGATCTATCTATCTTTCTATTTATCTGTATATATATATATATAAATTGATCTATCTATTGATCTATCTATATATTTGTCTATTTATATATCAATCTATCTATCTATCTATGTGTATATTTATATGTATATCTATCGGTCTATTTATCTATCATTCAATCTGTCTATCTAACTAACTAACTATCTATCTATCTATCTATCTTGCTATCTATCCATCTATCTATTTATCTATGTATCTACCTTTCAACTATCTATCTATCTACCTATCTATCTATCTATCAATCTTTTTATTTATCTATTTGTTTATCTATCTATATATCTATTTGTATATTTATCTATCCATCTATCTATCGCTCTATTTATATGTCTATCTAATTGGCTATATATTTGTGAATTTATTTGTCTCTCAATCTATCAATAAATCTATCTATCAATCTATCTATAAATCTAACTATCAATGTGTATATAAATCTATCCTTCAATGAATATATCAATAAATCGATCAATCTGTATATTAATTTGTCTAACTATATCTATCTATTAATCCCATTTGTCTGTATGTCTATTAATCTATATATAAATCTATTTATCAATCTATTTATCTATCAATCTATCATTCTATCTAATTATCTATCTATCTATATATCTATCTATCTGTCTATGTATCTTTTAATCTATTAGTCTATTTATTCTTTATCTATCAATCTATCGATCTATCTGTATATCTATCTGTCTATCTATTAGTCTATTTATTTGTTTATCTATCTATCTAATTATTTGTATATCTATTTGTCTATCTATTTTTAATCTATTTGTCTATATATCTGTCTATCTATTAATCTATCTATCTATCTATCTATCTTTTTATCTATCAATTTATCTATCTGTATATCAATTTGTATATCTATCTTTATATCTATCTATCTATCTAACTATCTATATATCTATCTATGTGTCTATATATTTGTCTATCTATCTATCTATCTATCTATCAATCTATTTGTCTACCTATTTATTTATCTATCTATCAATCAGTCTATCTATCTATTGATCCATCCATCAATTTGTCTATCTACCTATCTATATAAATGGTCTATATTTAAGTCTATGTATTCTATCTATTAATTTGTTTATGTATCTGTCAATTAATCAATCTATCAATCATTCTATAAATATATCTATAAATCTATCTATTTATCTGTCTATTAATCTATCTCTCTATCTATCTATCTATCTATTAGTCTATCAATCTGATTAACAATCCGTGTATCAATTTGTCTATCAATTTGTCTATCTATTTGTATATCTATCTATCTATCTATCTATCTATATGTCTATGAATCTATGTATCAATCTGTATATCTATATGTATATCTATATATCTTTATTTCAATTTGACTATATGTCTGTTTATTTATTTATCTATTTATCTATATATTTATCTATATGTCTATTTATCTATCTATCTATATGTCTGACTATTTATTTATCAATCAATCAGTCAATGAATTTATCTATCAATCTATATACCAATCTATCTTTCTTTCTATCACTATATCTATCTGTCTATCTATCTATATGTCTATCTATCTATTATGTCTAAATCTCTCAATCAATCTATCTATTAATTTGTGTATCAATTTGTCTATCAATCTATCTGCTAATCAATCATTCAATTTGTCTATTAATTTATTTATCTATATATCAATTGTCTGTCTATCTATATATCTATCTATTTTTCAATCTATTTTCATATCTATATATCTATCTATTTATCTATCTGTCTATCTATCTATCTTTTCTGTCAATTGCTCTATATATCTTTCTATCTATCAGTATGTAGATATATATATATATATATATATATATCTATATCTATATCTCTCAATCTAAATATTAATCTGTCTATATGTATATCTATCTTTCTATCTATATATCAATATATCTAAATTTCTATCTATCAGTCTATTTATCAGTCATTAAATCTATCTTTCTATCTATCGATCTATCTATCTATGTATCTGTGTATCTATCTTTTAACTATCTACTATTTATTTGTCTATCTATCTATCTATCTTTTTGTCTATCTATCTGTTAATCTTTCTATAAATCTATTTGTATTTTTATCTTTCCAACTATTAATCTATCTATCACTCTATTTTTATGTCTATCTAATTCTATATATATCTATCTTTTAATTTTCTTTCAATCTATCAAAAAATATATCTATCAATATATCTATAAAACTATCTATCAATTTGTATATAAATCTATCCTTCAAATCAATCTATCAATAAATCTATCAATCTGTTTATCAATCTCTCTATCTATATCTATCTATCTATCTACTAATCCATCTATAAATCTATCTATCAATATATCTATTAGATATATCAATCTATCTTTCTATCTATTTATCTGTCTAACTATCTATATATCTATATGTCTGCCTATGTATCTTTCAATCTATTAGTTTATTTATGTTGTATCTATCTATCTTTCTATCTATCTTTCTACCTATCTATCTGTATATTTATTTTTATATCTATTTAAGTATCTATCTATCTAACTATCTATATATCTATCTAATGTGTCTTTATATTTATCTATATATCTGTCAATCTATCTATCTATTATTTTTTATCTATCAATCTATCTAACTATCTATCTATCTATATGTCTATCAATCATATATTTATCTATCTATTAATTCAACTATTAATTTTTCTATCAACCTATCTATCTAAATAATCTATATTTATGTCTATCTGTTCAATCTTTCAATTTTTTATCTAATTGTCAATTAATCAATCCATCTGTCTATCAATATGGTTATCAATCTATGTATCAAACAGTGTATCAATTTGTCTATATATTTGTATATTATCCATATATCTATATGTCTATGAATCTTTGTATCAATCTGTTTATCTATTTGTATATCTATCTATCTTTTAATTTATCTATCTTTCTATTTGTTTATCTATATGTTTATCTATCTATCTTTCTCTCTTTCTTTCTATCTATCTATCTATCAATCTATCTATAAATTTGTATATTTATCTACCTATTACCTTTCTATTTATCCATTTATCTATATGTCTTTCAATCTATTAATCAAATAATTTGTTTGTTTATCTTTGTATCTATCTATTTATTTATCTATTTGTCTATATATTTTTAAATCTATTTATCTATTTATATGTCTAAATATATATATATATATATATATATATATATATATATATATATATATATATATATATCTATCTATCTATCTAATTATCTAACTAACTATCTATTTATCTACCTATTTATCTATCTATCTGTGTATATATATATATGTCAATCTATTTGTCTATCTATTTTTCTATTTATCTATCTATATATCATTTTATCTATCAATCTATATATTAGTTTGTCTAACAATCTGTCTCTCTATTTGTCTATCTATGTGTCTATATATCTATCAGCCTATCAATATATATATATATATCTATATCTCTCATCTATCTTTATTTGCATTGTCTCTATATTTGACTTTTCATTTGTCTATCTATGATGATCTATCTATATTATCTGTCCTGTCTGTTCTTAACTATCTAAATATCTATCTATTCAATCTATCTATCTATCGATCTATCAATCAATCTATCATTTTTCTATTCAATTTATCTCTCTATTTGTCTAAATAGTGTGTCTCTATATCTATTTGCACTCTCAATTTGTGCTATCTATATCAATATAAATTTATCGATCTATATGTAAAGGTGTTCAACCGGGCTGGCCCGGCCCGACATGAGGCACGGCACGGCACAGGTCGGTCGTCCCTGGGCCACCCCGACACGGGAAAATGTCGTGCCGGCCCGTGTCGTGCTGACCCAGTACGTTTCGGCACGTGGAATGGCACACCGGCACGGGTTCATCCCATGTCGGGTGTCCCCTGAGCCCGACCCCGCGAGTGCCCCACACCCGTTTCGCAAAAAAGACAGTGGGTTGGGTCTGATTGGACCTGTCCCACAGTCCCACGAGGCCCGAACCAACGCAATCCCCCCACGCCCCAACTTGAAAAAAAAATTAATAAAAAATTTAATTTTTAGCCATTGGATCTCACCTCCAACGGCTAGGGGGCAGGATCCAACGGCCCTCATGATCCTGCCCCCTAAAAAAGTAAAAAAATTCAAAAAATTAAAGAAAAATTATTTTTTTTTAAAAAAATTATTATTTTTAATCTATAAATTCCACCCCCATCTCTTTAACATTTATGTTTTCATAAACATAAATTCTCTCAAATCGTTCAATTTCTCTCTCAAAAATCTTGCTTCTCTCTCTCGGTACTCGAGATTTCGGTATTCAGCTTGGATTTTTGGGAATCTCAATTTGAGTTTTGAACTTAGAGCTTGACTGGGGTGCACCATGCACGTGACCGATCGCACTGCTTTTACCAGGTAATTTATTTTAATTTTTTTTTAAATTCTCTCTCTCTCTAGTTTCTCTCTCTATACCAAAAAAAATAAAAGCTATCTTCTAGTCTCTAAAAAAACTATTCTGAATAACAAAATTCCTAAAAAATGACAAATACAACTGAAACATATTTAAATTTAGAAAATGAAAATATTACACAGAGGTCTGAGGCTTCCTAAAACTTTGGTTTCTCCAGTCGTCTCAACCCAAACTTCTAAAAAAACAAAAAACTATAAGGACTTCTTTAGTTTGGACTCTTTTTAATATAATAAAACAAATAAATGGTAGGGGTGAGGAACAAGAAATGCCACAGTGTAAATATTATATGAGACTTTTAACATGTAAGAGTTCGTTTGTGACTGGGCACCTTAAGAGGCATGCCGAATTATGCACCAAAAACATGGTCCATTAGATCCTAGGCAAACCCAACATGGCACTGTATTTTTTAAGACTGGATCGAGTTCAGTCTCAAAGTTTACTCCCTTCATATACTCCAGTGAGTTGGGTAGGGACGGCATGGCCAGACTTATCACATTGAATGGTCTTCTGATCAGATTTTAGGAAGATCCAAGGGTAGTGCGCATCATGTAAACATATTTTCAGCCTAATTATCATATGATTCCTATGTCCACATCTAGGAATGACATACTAGAGATATATAAGTTAGAAAAACAAAAAAAAATAATAAATGAATTTATGGCATATAGTGGAGTGGGGTCCGTGACATCCGATATCTGGACAAGTCACGATGAATCATCTTATGCATGTCTCACCAGCCACTATGTAGATTCTAACTGGACTATGAATAAAATAATTTTAGGATTCTCTGAGATTCTTCATCCTCATGATGGCCCGCCATTTTTGAGTGTATGATAAAAATCTTTAGAGAATATAAAATTCAAAATAAAATTTATAGTGTCACATTCGATAAGCATCTATAATGGAGTAGCGATCAACATGTTTGTTGGATATTAGAGACGCACCATTAGGAGAGATCTTTCATGTCAGATGCATGTGTCACGTGATTAACCTGATTGTTCAAGCGGGTATGAAGGTGTGTTCCCCGCATTGGATAATACGTAATTCACTAAAATATATTCACACTCCTCGCAGACAACAAGAGTTTGGTAGTCTCTATTTGTCTGTGAATCTTAAGAAGGAGAAATTCCAATCAGATGTGAGACATCGTTGGAACACGTACCTGATGTTAGAATCATGTGTTGGATATGAACACTTGATATCCGACAACGTCAATAGTAAGAGTGACGAACTTATTATTGAGGACACTGACTGGGCTTAAGGAATTTCATTTATGAAATTCCTGATGATTTTTTATGACACAACGAACATGTGTTCATCGGTTTATATGCCAACGACTTGCATTACACTCTGGTGCAAATGCAACATTAGTAGCATGTTTAGGGAGTATCGAG